>AWOL01S0026695.1:0-21649 GCA_000715115.1 Nicotiana otophora | reverse complement strand
GAGAGAGAGAGAGAGAGAGAGAGAGAGAGAGAGAGAGAGAGAGAGTAGTGATTTTCAAGTCTGCCTAAAGGAGAAACCAGGGAGGGATTATATAGTGTTCAATCAGGCGAACAAATAAGGAAAGAAATCAAACACACATAAACAAGGAAATAAACTATCACGTGCAATTAGTAAAGTAGCCGGTAAAGGAGGAAATCGAATTTAAAACCCTAGTTAGGGTTCAACATTTGAAAATCGGCATGTTGGTGTGCGAAATCAACCCTTTTTCTGTATATGGCGAGATATCGACCAAATCTTGAAGATTGAAGTCGATATAGTCCGATCCGGAAAAGTAACACTTGCCAACGCATGCATAATAGCGAGATATTACAAATAAGGTAAGTTAATCGTGGAGTGATTCCATTTCCTAGTTGAAATAAGAGAGGGGTTGAGTGGTGAGGCGGCTAGGGTTTTCAGAGGAGGGAGATGGGTTGGGAGTGTTTGAGGGTGATGAAGATGGGAAAAAATGGGAGGGTTATTATGGGTCGTTGATCATTTGAGATCAATGTACGAGATTCAATGGGAAGCGGTCAGGTTGAAATTCGGGTCGCGACTGGGTTTGGGAAAGAGGGGTCATTTGGCTTGGGCTCAGGGTCATTTGGTTTGGGCTATAGAGAAGTGGGCCTGGGATTTGGTCATTTGGTCCAAAATTTGGTTTGAATTTGGATTAGAATTAATACAAATAGAAATTAAAGAAAAAGTAAATTAATAAAATAACTAATAAATATATAAAAAGTTATTTATGCAATTTAATACCTTTAAAATAGTGACTGTATATTGTAAAAATATAAAAATGCTATTTTGATCTAAATAATGCAACAAATGCAATTATCTGTAGAATATAGGCTATCATTGCAAATAATATTTAAATAGTATGAAAAAATACAAATATAATTATAAAAAATAAAGTAAAATGTATACAATATGCACATGGGTATAAATAATTATTTGGAGGATTAAATCACCCAAAATAATTTGAAGGAGTAATAAATAAACATTTAACAATTAAAAATGCAAGAAAACAAATTTAAAAGCTTTAAAAATTATAAAAATATTTGCATGAACTCTTGTAATGTAAATTGGATAATAATAAAAAATAATATTTTGAAAAGTATATGGAATACTTTATAAAATTTGAGGGGAAAATTGAGTATCAACAACAACTCCTCTTTACCCGGGAATGATGAAAGAATTATCGGGTAAAAAAATGATAACTAATTTTGTTCGAATAAATGAGGATGGGACTATGAGGTACATAAAATATAGGGGCCAAACCCTGGTTCTTGAGCTGCCTACATATGCCTGATTTTACGGGAATCAAGCCACGTGTAGTTCTGGATCCAACGGTCGACGAGACCAATGGAGTCGTTATGAATAGATTGTATGCTTCGAAAAATGATTTGGAGAACAATGTCATGAATAGTTGATGTTTCGGGCGAAGAGTATGAATGGTAATAATGCGAAATTGAATGTTACAAATGCATGAGACAATATGTTCGGGGTAGTTACATGAGAGGAGGTAATAAGTTGTCAGTTATCAGTTAATTTAGGGACAATCAAGGGATGTGAACGTTTTGAACAGAAACTAGAGCGAGAATTGCTTCTTTTTGCAGAACGGTTACCTCCCGAGTTACCTGTAAAACTTAAAATATGATGCACGCGAATATATAAGATTATTGCGGAAATTTAAACATGAAGAAAATTCCCTTTGGACCATGAGAGTCGTCTTCGGACGATGAGGATGATGTCCTTAGACCATGACATCTTGGGCCATGAGGCATATGATAAAGGATTCACAGGTCATGAAATAATGCCCTCAGGCCATGAGGATGGTGCCTCTAGACTATGACACCTTTGAATAATGATATGCAGCTTGGGGATCCTTAGGCCATGGAATGGTGTCTTCGGGCCATGAAAATGGTGCCTTTGGAATATGAAGCCTTTGGACAATGTGGCGATATTTCAGCCCATGAAATGCAAGGATGTGGCGATATTGATTGTTCGATAGAGGAAATAGAAAATGCTTAGTCACATGCGAGAATGAAGGAAGGCATTGCTTAGACTTGTATGAGATGAGGGCGGTGCTTAGCCCTATGCTGATAATGAGGGTATTGCTTAGCCCTATGCGAATGAAGGCAGTGTTTAGCCTTATGTAATGAGGGAGGCAATGCTTAGCCTCATGCAATGCAATGAGGGCAGTGCTTAGCCCTTATGCAAAGTAATGCAACATTTAGCCTTATGAAATGATGGAGGCAGTGCTTAGCCTCTTGCAATGTAATGAGGGCATTACTTAGCCATATGCAGAGAAAGGCAGTGCTTAGCCTTATGTAATAATGGAGGTTGTGCTTAGCCTCATGCAATGTAATGAGGGCAGTACTTATCCCTGTGCAGAGAAAGGCAATGCTTAGCCTTATGCAATGATGGAAGTAATGCTTAGCCTCATTCAATATAATGAGGTCAACGCTTAGCCCTATGCCGAGAAAGGCAGTATTTAGCCTTATGCAATGATGGATGTCGTGCTTAGCCACATGAAATATAGTGAGGGCAGTTCTTAGCTCTATGCAGATAAAGGCAATGTTTAGCTTTATGCAATAATGGAGGCAATGCTTCGCCTCATGCAATGTAATGAGGGCAGTGCTTAGCCCTATACAGGGAAAGGCAATGCTAAGCCTTATGCAATACTGGATGCAATGCTTAGCCTCATGCAATGTAATGAGGGCAACACTTAGACCTAAGTAAATATGAGAGAGGAAGTAATTCTTAGCTTGACGCATTTATGCTTGGTAGCATTTATCTATGTGAAGATAGAGGTCAATTTTGTGCATCCCTTGCGGAGACCTTTGATAATGTTGTATCTGTTATGCCTACATCCAAAAACAATTGTAAGTTGGGGAAGATTGGTTCGTGCTTTGAATTCCTCATTTTGCCCTTGCTCCTGGCTTGACGCCGTTATGCTTGAGCTGGCCTAGATAGAATTTGGCCATTACAAAATGGAATTTTGAAAATATGCATTTTGCAATCAATTAGTTGTAGGAAATACATTTTTAAAATATGTGATAATGCATAAGATAAATATTTTTGACAAATCATATACTATGACACGCTCTTGAGACATTGCAACGTCCTTATCCTGGAATTTTGAGCATACTTCCGGCAATATCCTTTCGGCGATCCTTGACGTGATTACATTAAACCTCGTGAAGCTCAAAATCTCGCCCTAGTTTCCGACCATAGAGGGGAATGAAGATTTTATAAAAATATGACCAAACCCATAGGGCTGCCTACATATCCCCTCTTAAATGGGAATCAGGTCAAGTGTAGTTCATGTTACATCAAAAGAAAGTGCAAATACAATCTCAAACATAATATCTCTTGACGTCGTTTGAATTGATAGGTTTTGGCCATATCTCTCTATGGTTCGTCCAGTATGAGTGCTCCTCATGTCACCACCATGTAAGGCCCTTTCCAGTTAGGTGAGAATTTTTCTTTGCTTCATCCTGATGTGGAAAGATTCGCTTCAGCACCAATTGCCCTGGTATAAATTGTCTCAGTCAAACCTTCTTGTTAAAAGCCCTTGCCATCCTGTTTTGGTAAATCTAACCATGACACACCGTGTTCATACTTTTTTACCATCAATGAGAGACAATTGATCTTATCGGCTTTGTATCCATTATGTATCACTAAGCTCGGCCTCCTGTATGATTCTTAAGGAAGGAATTTCCACCTAGGTGGGTATAACCACCTCAGTACTGTATATCAATAAATAGGGGTTTCCCCAATTGACGTTCGACCATGGTGCGGTATCCGAGCAAAGCAAATGGAAGCTTTTCGTGCCACAGTTTGTAGTTTTCCACCATCTTTCTTAGTATTTTCTTAATATTTTCGTTGGCGGCTTCCACGACTCCATTTATTTGTGGCCTATATGCTGTAGAGTTCCGGTGTTTGATCTTGAATGTTCACACTTAGCTTTCATCAGGTCACTGTTGAGATTGGCGGCATTGTCAGTAATGATTGATTCAGGCACCCCGAACAGGCAGACAATACGGTCTCGGACAAAATCTGCTACGACCTTCTTAGTCACAGCATTATAGTAAGCGGATTTGACACATCTTGTGGAGTGATCAATGGCCACCAAGATAAATATGTTTCCGTACAGCGGGCTCAATTGGTCCGATGACATCCATGCCCCAGGTAGCGAAAGGCAAGGGCAAAATCATCACATTGATTTCATTAGGCGGTACTCGTATCATATCAGCATGTACCTGGCACTGTTGACATTTCTGCACGTACTTGATGCAATTAGTTTCCATGGTCATCCAAAAATATCCTTCCCATGATATCGTTTTGGCTATAACAAACCCATTCATGTAAGGTCCGCAGGTTCCGGCATGTATATGTTCGAGCAAACTTGATGCTTCCTTGGTGTCGACACATCTTAGCAAACCCAAGTCGGGAGTCCTTCACTATAATATTCTTCCACTCTGAAAGAAATGGTTAGCCAACCTTCGTAATGTGCTTTTGAGTATGTGTAGCGCCTTCCGAGTACTCTTCCCTTTCAAGATATTCTTTGATGTCATGAAACCATGGGTTCCCATCAACTTCCTCTTCAATATGATTATAGTAGGTAGGCTACTTTCGGATCTCTATTGGGATGGGGTCGATATAGTTCTTGTCTGGATGTTATATCATGGAAGATAGGGTGCCCAATGCATCTGCGATCGAAAATTATTGCTATGAGTATGTGAGTTATGTGGTACATCATATGATTATGTCTTGGGTTATAGTTATGGCTTGATATAGCTTTTTCAGACTTATACAGTGTGTAAATGCGAGATTCGAATCTTGCAAGGAATTTCGATTATTGGAAATTGGGTCCTAAGGCTTATAAGCTAAGGTTGAAGTAATGATCTTTAGTTATGTTGTGTTGTAAGGTTTACATGGATTGAGGTGACGTGGGATCACCCCCGAGTATGTGCATGGTAAGGTTACACATCAATTTGATGGCTTGCAAACGACTCTTGACACGTTCGAGGATGAACACATGTTTAAGTGGGGGAGGATGTAACGACGCGACCAATCATTTTGAGTATTTGCACTTCGCTCGTTGGTTTGAGGGAATGAGTAGCTCCGTATGATGTATTATGACTGTGTGTATCGTCGGTTTAGGTTTTTCAGGTGTTTTGGAATTAGTTTGAAAGAATGAATTTCATGTTTGAAGCTTTAAATTGAAATAGTTGACTAAATTTGACTTTTTAGCATTTGACCTCAGTTTGGAGTTTTGATGGTTCCGTTAGTTCCGGATGGTGATTTTGGACTCGAGCGTATGTCCAGATTTGCATTTGGATATTTCTAGAAAGTTTTGGCACTAATTGGCGAAAGTTAAAAATTTAGAATGTTCATAAGTTTGACCGGGAGTTGACCTTAATGATATCGGGTTTGGATTGTGATTCCGAGAATTGGAATAGCTTCGTTATGTCATTTGGGACTTGTGTGCAAAATTTGAGTTCATTCCAGGTTGATTTAATATGTTTCGGCACGAGTTTTGAAAGTTGAAAGTTTGAAAGTTCGATATATTTGATTTGAGGAGAAATTTGTCATTTTGATATTGTTATGCGTGATTTGAGGCCTCGAGTAGGTCCGTGTTATGTTATGGGACTTGTTGGTATATTTGGATGGGGTCCAGAGGAGCTAGAGTGAGTTTCGGACGACATTCGAATCGTTTTGGATCATTTTGGCTAGGCTGGTTTGGCAGGGATTCTGGTATGACCGCACTTTTGGAGCTATGGGCACAGGTGCAGAGCCGCAAAAGTGGCAGAGGAATCACAGAAGCGTAGGGTGCATATGGGAGCAGGAGTACGCAAATGCGGAAGTTTCTTTGCATCTGTAAAGGCGTAGATGCGGTTGCTTTGGCATAGAAGCGGAAGGGGCGTAGATACGGAGCTTGTAATCGCACCTGCGATGTCGCAGAAGCGGGCACTAATTCCGCAGATGCGAGTGGTCGTCTAGTAAGTGGAGTCCACAAAAGCAGCTATTCTCTCCGCATATGCGGAAATGCTGGGCATATTGTATATATTTCGAGGGTTTGTTGATTTATTCACATCTTGAGTTGGGGAGCTCGGATTGAGATGACGTTTGAGGCGATTTTCACCATATGGATTGGGGTAAGTGTTCTCTACTTGGTTTGATTATATTTTGTGAATACATATTTGTTTTTGGCATTTGATTGATGATTTAAAAGTGAAATTTGGGTTTTTTTCTCTAAAATTTTATAAAGTGAATCATTGAGATTTGAACATCAATTCAAAGTCATATTTGAGTGAAAGTAATATGGTTGGACTCGTAATTTAATGGGTTATCAGATTTTGTGAGTTTTGTCAGATTCTGAGGTGCGGACCCGGGTTTGACCTTTTGGTTGATTTTGGACTTTTGATTAAAGATTCCATCTTTATCGATTTGGGTTTGTTTACTTTGGAATTATTTGATGTTCTTGAGTTGCTTTTGGCTAGTTTCGAGCCGTTTGGAGGTCGGTACGTGCGGGATGAAAATTTTGGAGTATTGTTTGGCTTGCTCGGTATTAGATTTGGCTTGTTCGAGGTAAGTAACACTTCTAAACTTGGTGCTGGGGGTTTGAACCCCTGAATATATATGTTATGTGTTTGGTGTTGAGGTGACGCACATGCTAGGTGATAGGCGTGTGGATGCGCACCGTGTGAATTATGACTCGATTGACTTTGTGGTACTATGTAGTTACCTAATCTTATTTGTATCCATGAAATTTCTATATGCTAGAGTAGTTGAGATGTGATCTATGTTAGAAACTATGTTTAGGCTATATGCTTATCCTGTTGGGACCCACTGAGGTCATTTCTGCTGTTGAGTTATTTGCTTAAATTGCAACCACATACTCAGTCATACTCATTCAGTGCATATCATATCTTAGTCTCTATTATCATTTAGGCTAATTCATGAGATTTGTGAGGCGAGAGATTGGAGAGACGGATGATTGAGTGAGGACGAGGGCCTGATTATAAGGATGTTTATGGGATCGGACTGCACGCCACAACATGCTTTATTGATTCATGCCATAATTGACTTATATTAGCTCTTGGGCAAGATCCGCCCCTCCGGAGTCTGACATACCTGTAGTGAGCGCAGGTACCTACTGAGTGCGTGCGCGAGTGCCGAGTGATTGGGATGGCTGAGTGACTGTGAGGACTGACTGATTGTAAGGACTGAGTGACTGTGAGGATTGAGTGACTGGGAGGACAGAGCGAATTGATACTCCGAGAGTATGCATATGGTTTTATCACTGCGTTGCATTACAGTTGGGATGCATACTTGGCATGTAGGCATTGAGATGCATTTTTCCTCATACTGTACGACATTGTGACATTCACGACTTCACAAGCACATTGACATGTAGGCATAGAGATGTACTTTCTTCATGCCGTCTGATAATGAAACATCTTATCTGTTGTTGAAAGTTTTTGGGAAAAATCACAGTTTTCAGACTTACTCATATTTCGGTGATTTCGGTGAAAGATTTGGGTTTTACTGTTATACTTGAAAATCATGTCTATTTTCTGGAACTGTGAACCAGCTGAGCATCATATCCTTGAGTTATTTCTTGTACTACTTTTATTATGTTGTTATGTGTTATTGTGGGCTATTGGTGTTGGACTCTGACCGTTGTCCAAGCTCATCACTGCTTTCAACCTAAGGTTATGTTTGTTACTTATTGAGTACATGGGGTCGAATGCACTCATACTACACTTCTGCACCTTGCGTGAAGATTGTGGATTCTGATGTTGCTGTGCATGGCGGGAGTTGGCGTTAAAGATGTACCTACATTTCGGTCATTGCTGCCTCTTGTTCTTGGTAGATTTAGAATTAATAATATGTTCATGTATATTTCAGATAGATGATGTATTTATTTCATACCAGCTTTGTAAACTCTAAATCTTAGAAGCTCATGATTTGTACTACGAATCCTTGGGGAGTTGTATAAAATTCGGTTATTTCACCTTTGACTCATATCATTATTATTATATTATGTTTTATTGTTATTTGGCTTGCCTAGTGAGTTGGGTTAGGTGTCATCACGACGGGTTGGATTTTGGGTCGTGACAATAACCACCTAATGGGAGCATATCCATTAAAGGAGACTAGAGAGTCCAAATAACTAATCAATTATTCAAAGCGAAATAGGACGAAATAATTGATTAAGAGAAATTATAAACAAGTGAAGGAAATAATTTGTCCACTAATAAGTAATTGATACAACTCTGAGTATTACAAGATATATCCTAATCCAGTCTAAGTTTCAATAAGCGGGTATACAAGAAATAATTACATATAGGGGAAGGGGGTCCTAGATTTTATAACCTAAAGGATCACTCCGTGCAACATAAATAATATTTCGCAACTCCCTTACGTATAAGAGTTGCTCATATTATTCAACAAGCACAGTCTATCATCTCCTGCTACCCGATTACTATCTTGAAGTATTTTACCTAAAGCGCACTAGTTCAATTCTAAGTCGTGTCCTATGTGTGCTTACCCGTCCCATGTCTATGGTCCAGGAGGTTTTGGACCTACTATGTGGGTGGTTCTAGACTCACCTAGGCTACTTAAAAATAAGAAAACTAAGCTTCACACAATCGAAATAAGTAAGACTTTATACAAGATGAAAGTAGAACAAAAGGCTCAAGTTTACTACTCATATAGACACATATGCACACGATCAAGTAAACGAACATTTATTATTCAAGTTAACTATGCTTAAGACTAGGCGGACGACTAGTTATAAGTAGGCAGATCTGGAGATGGAGCATGTTGTGCCATTTGAAACCTATAGGCATGATGTCAAGACAAAAACTAAGACAAAACAGTTGAGTAATCGTTAATTCTTATTGTGTTTAATCCTATATCCATGGTTTCTAAGCGAGCAAATACAATTAAACAGTTTCAACAGGCAACATAGAATCCTATACACATGATTTCTATATGGTTAGATTTGGGCAATAAAACCTTTTAAAACATAAATTTGTTACATTGATCCTATAGCCATGCTTTCTTGGCGAGCCACATAATTGAGGAAGACATACCAATGTAAACATTCTCAATTACTCAAATGGAATCCTATAGGCATGCGGTCTATGCGCAGAAGTATGGCATGTTAAACAAGTAGCAGGCAAATTGAATTTAAATCATATAGGCATATTTTCTAAGAGCGAGTCTCGTTGATAAGATTGATATTGGAATTAATTAAAGCCCTAACCATGATTTCTAAGTGAATATGCATGGCTGACAGCCTATAGGCATGTTGTCTATACACAGATAATTCTCAAAGATAGAGCATGGCAAGTAAGATAACCAAATAAGACATTTAAGCCCTATAGGCATGTTTTATACCCATTCATGCAAGAATTAAAGTATCCCAGCTCCCCCCTCCCCCCCAACTAATTTCCCCATCATTCGTCATTACAAATTATTACAGGCTCAAATAAAATAATACAAGCCCAAATAGAATAATTACAGACTTAAATAAAACAATTACTTGCCCAACATAAAGCAAAGTAACCCGGTGATATTTCTGGGCCTTCAAATAGGTTTTAGAACATCACATGGGCAGCAAGCCCAAAACTTCAAGCGCTAGTGATGTATACCGAAGCCAATTACACAAACATGGCCCAGAAGGCCAGGACCAAATGACAATGACGACCATCCGTCTTACCCATTAACCACCATAAAGACACAAGAAACAACATGCATAATACCAAGCTATTCATACAACTTCAAATTCCAGGTAGAGAAGGACATAAGGATTTTTGCAGCACATACAACATATAAGACACATAGGTTCACACACAATGACTTTCCATACTTATCCAGCATGTTAAAGAGACAACATCACAAAGGTAGACACCATAGAATAACTAGAACTTAATCGCATAGAATGGCAAATAGGGATTCAAGGCAAATATATAGTCAAAAGTATGACTTTTAAAGGTAGCTAAGGAGGAATTCTTATTCTAGTAAGATGGCAGTTTAGGTAGGCAATATTCAACAGGAGAACTAGATGAAACACAACAAACAACATACTCATATGAAGTCACATAATCAAAGGCAAACTATGAAAGAATAATTCTGGTAGTGAAGCCTTAGCGCATGAGTCTTAGGAGGCATGATCATGAACTGATTCAAGTAGAACTTCTACATAAATGTTTCAACAAGGAAATCTTAGGAAGACATGGTCACAATNACTTCTACATGAATGTTTCAACAAGGAAATCTAAGGAAGACATGGTCACAATTAATTGGTAACCAAGCAGGCAAACTTGTAGGCATGGTCCAAAATAATTTACAAGCAATTACTTAGTTCAAACATGAGAGACTTAACATATTGAAATTCTAGACATACATCAGTCATTACAAGAAGGCTCCAAAAGTTTAAAGCAGTACATAGGATCATGGTAGATGACAAGTATGCAAACTCAGAGTTAATACAACACCTAAGAGGGAAGAACTTATTCCAATCCAACTGCACATAGAAAGAACATGTTGCTCATTTAGAAGTCTTGGACTTAGGCAACACTAAAACGCATAGAATTGCAGGAAAAAAAAATCATTGAGGCGAACAAATCAATGGAACATATAACATAATATTAGAGTTCAGAATGGATGAAAAACTAAACCATGTTTGTTCACAGACTTAGAGCATACACATAAACAAAAGGAATAGAATTACAAAGGAAAAGAGTACTAACTAGTTGTAAATTAAATGAGCAAATAAAGGAGGCAGACTTAGTCTTAGCAGTGGTTTAATTAGCAGCGATAAAGAGAGAACAACAGAACTCCCAAATCGAGTGCGTCAGAGTTCAGAAGAGCTTCGAATGAGCTCCAAGCAGTGCTCGCATAAGAGGAAGTTAATGATTCAATTCCGATGGCCTTGGCTTTCAGCCAACCAAGAACTCAACAATTTCAGAAGATAATTGAATATAACAGAATGAGTGAGTGAGTGTGAGAGAGAGAGAGAGAGTAGTGATTTTCAAGTCTGCCTAAAGGAGAAACCACGGAGGGATTATATAGTGTTCAATTAGGCGAACAAACAAGGAAAAAAATCAAACACATATACACAAGGAAATAAACTATCACGTGCAATTAGTAAAGTAGCCGGTAAAGGAGGAACTCGAATTTAAAACCCTAGTTAGGGTTCAACATTTGAAAATCGGCATGTTGGTGTGCGAAATCAACCCTTTTTCTGTATATGGCGAGATATCGACCAAATCTTGAAGATTGAAGTCGATACAGTCCGATCCGAAAAAGTAACACTTGCCAACGTATGCATAATAGCGAGATATTACAAATAAGGTAAGTTAATCGTTGAGTGATTCCATTTCCTAGTTGAAATTAGAGAGGGGTTGAGTGGTGAGGCGGCTAGGGTTTTCAGAGGAGGGAGATGGGTTGGGAGTGTTTGAGGGCGGCGAAGATGGGAAAAAATGGGAGGGTTATTATGGTCGTTGATCATTTGAGATCAATGTACGAGATTCAATGGGAAGCGGGTCAGGTTGAAATTCGGGTCGCAACTGGGTTTGGGAAAGAGGGGTCATTTGGCTTGGGCTCAGGGTCATTTGGTTTGGGCTGTAGAGAAGTGGGCCTGGGATTTGGTCATTTGATCCAAATTTTGGTTTGAATTTGGATTAAAATTAATACAAATAGAAATTAAAGGAAAAGTAAATTAATAAAATAACTAATAAATATATAAAAAGTTATTTATGCAATACCTTTAAAATAGTGACTGTATATTATAAAAATATAAAAATGCTATTTTGATCTAAATAATGCAACAAATGCAATTATCTGTAGAATATAGGCTATCATTGCAAATAATATTTAAATAGTATGAAAAAATACAAATATAATTATAAAAAATAAAGTAAAATGTATACAATATGCACATGGGTATAAATAATTATTTGGAGGATTAAATCACCCAAAATAATTTGAAGGAGTAATAAATAAATATTTAACAATTAAAAATGCAAGAAAACAAATTTAAAAGCTTTAAAGATTATAAAGATATTTGCATGAACTCTTGTAATGTAAATTGGATAATAATAAAAAATAATATTTTGAAAAGTATATGGAATACTTTATAAAATTTGAGGGCAAAATTGAGTATCAACAACAGCCCCTCTTTATCCGGGAATGATGAAAGCATTATCCGGTAAAAAAATAATAACTAATTTTGTCCGAATAAATGAGGATGGGACTATGAGGTACATAAAATATAGGGGCCAAACCCTGGTTCTTGAGCTGCCTACATATGCTTGATTTTACAGGAATCAAGCCACGTGTAGTTCTGGATCCAACGGTGGACAAGACCAATGGAGTCGTTATGAATAGATTGTATGCTTCGAAAAATGATTTAGAGAACAATTTCATGAATAGTTGATGTTTCGGGCGAAGAGTATGAATGGTAATAATGCGAAATTGAATGTTATAGATGCATGAGACAATATGTTCGGGGTAGTTACATGAGAGGAGGTAATAAGTTGTCAGTTATCAGTTACTTTAGGGACAATCAAGGGATGTGAACGTTTTGAACAGAAACTAGAGCGAGAATTGCTTCTTTTTGCAGAACGGTTACCTCCCGAGTTACCTGTAAAACTTAAAATATGATGCACGCGAATATATCAGATTACTGCGGAAATTTAAACATGAAGAAAATTCCCTTTGGACCATGAGAGTCGTCTTCGGACGATGAGGATGATGTCCTTAGACCATGACGTCTTGGGCCATGAGGCATATGATAAAGGATTCACAGGTCATGAAATAATGCCCTCAGGCCATGAGGATGGTGCCTCTGGACTATGACACCTTTGAATAATGATATGCAGCTTGGGGATCCTTAGGCCATGGAATGGTGTCTTCGGACCATGAAAATGGTGCCTTCGGAATATGAAGCCTTTGGACAATGTGGCGATATTTCAGCCCATGAAATGCAAGGATGCGGCGATATTGATTGTTCGATAGAGGAAACAGAAAATGCTTAGTCACATGCGAGAATGAAGGAAGGCAATGCTTAGCCTTGTATGAGATGAGGGCGGTGCTTAGCCCTATGCTGATAATGAGGGCACTGCTTAGCCCTATGCGAATGAAGGCAGTGTTTAGCCTTATGTAATGAGGGAGGCAATGCTTAGCCTCATGCAATGCAATGAGGGCAGTGCTTAGCCCTTATGCTAAGTAATGCAGCATTTAGCCTTATGAGATGATGGAGGCAGTGCTTAGCCTCTTGCAATGTAATGAGGGCATTACTTAGCCATATGCAGAGAAAGGCAGTGCTTAGCCTTATGCAATAATGGAGGCTGTGCTTAGCCTCATGCAATGCAATGAGGGCAGTGCTTAGCCCTTATGCTAAGTAATGCAGCATTTAGCCTTATGAGATGATGGAGGCAGTGCTTAGCCTCTTGCAATGTAATGAGGGCATTACTTAGCCATATGCAGAGAAAGGCAGTGCTTAGCCTTATGCAATAATGGAGGCTGTGCTTAGCCTCATGCAATGTAATGAGGGCAGTACTTATCCTTGTGCAGAGAAAGGCAATGCTTAGCCTTATGCAATAATGGAAGTAATGCTTAGCCTCATGCAATATAATGAGGGCAACGCTTAGCCCTATGCCGAGAAAGGCAGTATTTAGCCTTATGCAATGATGGATGTCGTGCTTAGCCACATGAAATATAGTGAGGGAAGTTCTTAGCTCTATGCAGATAAAGGCAATGTTTAGCTTTATGCAATAATGGAGGCAATGCTTCGCCTCATGCAATGTAATGAGGGCAGTGCTTAGCCCTATACAGGGAAAGGCAATGCTAAGCCTTATGCAATGATGGAGGCTATGCTTAGCCTCATGCAATGTAATGAGGGCAACACTTAGACCTAAGTAAATATGAGAGAGGAAGTAATTCTTAGCTTGACGCATTTAGGCTTGGTAGCATTTATCTATGTGAAGATAGAGGTTAATTTTGTGCATCCCTTGCGGAGGCCTTTGATAATGTTGTATCTGTTATGCCTACATCCAAAAACAATTGTAAGTTGGGGAAGATTGGTCCGTGCTTTGAATTCCTTATTTTGCCCTTGCTCCTGGCTTGACTCCGTTATGCTTGAGCTGGCCTGGATAGAATTTGGCCATTACAAAATGGAATTTTGAAAATATGCATTTTGCAATCAATTAGTTGTAGGAAATACATTTTTAAAATATGTGATAATGCATAAGATAAATATTTTTGACAAATCATATACTATGACACGCTCTTGAGACATTGCAACGTCCTTATCCTGGAATTTTGAGTATACTTCCGGCAATATCCTTTCGGCGATCCTTGACGTGAGTACATTAAACCTCGCGAAGCTCAAAATCTCGCCCTAGTTTCCGACCATAGAGGGGAATGAAGATTTTATAAAAATATGACCAAACCCACAGGGCTGCCTACGTATCCCCTCTTAAATGGGAATCAGGTCAAGTGTAGTTCATGTTACATCAAAAGAAAGTGCAAATACAATCTCAAACATAATATCTCTTGACGTCGTTTGAATTGATAGGTTTTGGCCATATCTCTCTATGGTTCGTCCAGTATGAGTGCTCCTCATGTCAGCACTCGGTGAACCATGTAAGGCCCTTTCCAGTTAGGTGAGAATTTTCCCTTTGCTTCATCCTGATGTGGAAAGATTCGCTTCAGCACCAATTGCCCCGGTATAAATTGTCTCAGTTAAACCTTCTTGTTAAAAGCCCTTGCCATCCTGTTTTGGTAAATCTAACCATGACACACCGTGTTCATACTTTTTTACCATCAATGAGAGACAATTGATCTTATCGGCTTTGTNGGCAGTGTTTAGCCTTATGTAATGAGGGAGGCAATGCTTAGCCTCATGCAATGCAATGAGGGCAGTGCTTAGCCCTTATGCTAAGTAATGCAGCATTTAGCCTTATGAGATGATGGAGGCAGTGCTTAGCCTCTTGCAATGTAATGAGGGCATTACTTAGCCATATGCAGAGAAAGGCAGTGCTTAGCCTTATGCAATAATGGAGGCTGTGCTTAGCCTCATGCAATGTAATGAGGGCAGTACTTATCCTTGTGCAGAGAAAGGCAATGCTTAGCCTTATGCAATAATGGAAGTAATGCTTAGCCTCATGCAATATAATGAGGGCAACGCTTAGCCCTATGCCGAGAAAGGCAGTATTTAGCCTTATGCAATGATGGATGTCGTGCTTAGCCACATGAAATATAGTGAGGGAAGTTCTTAGCTCTATGCAGATAAAGGCAATGTTTAGCTTTATGCAATAATGGAGGCAATGCTTCGCCTCATGCAATGTAATGAGGGCAGTGCTTAGCCCTATACAGGGAAAGGCAATGCTAAGCCTTATGCAATGATGGAGGCTATGCTTAGCCTCATGCAATGTAATGAGGGCAACACTTAGACCTAAGTAAATATGAGAGAGGAAGTAATTCTTAGCTTGACGCATTTAGGCTTGGTAGCATTTATCTATGTGAAGATAGAGGTTAATTTTGTGCATCCCTTGCGGAGGCCTTTGATAATGTTGTATCTGTTATGCCTACATCCAAAAACAATTGTAAGTTGGGGAAGATTGGTCCGTGCTTTGAATTCCTTATTTTGCCCTTGCTCCTGGCTTGACTCCGTTATGCTTGAGCTGGCCTGGATAGAATTTGGCCATTACAAAATGGAATTTTGAAAATATGCATTTTGCAATCAATTAGTTGTAGGAAATACATTTTTAAAATATGTGATAATGCATAAGATAAATATTTTTGACAAATCATATACTATGACACGCTCTTGAGACATTGCAACGTCCTTATCCTGGAATTTTGAGTATACTTCCGGCAATATCCTTTCGGCGATCCTTGACGTGAGTACATTAAACCTCGCGAAGCTCAAAATCTCGCCCTAGTTTCCGACCATAGAGGGGAATGAAGATTTTATAAAAATATGACCAAACCCACAGGGCTGCCTACGTATCCCCTCTTAAATGGGAATCAGGTCAAGTGTAGTTCATGTTACATCAAAAGAAAGTGCAAATACAATCTCAAACATAATATCTCTTGACGTCGTTTGAATTGATAGGTTTTGGCCATATCTCTCTATGGTTCGTCCAGTATGAGTGCTCCTCATGTCAGCACTCGGTGAACCATGTAAGGCCCTTTCCAGTTAGGTGAGAATTTTCCCTTTGCTTCATCCTGATGTGGAAAGATTCGCTTCAGCACCAATTGCCCCGGTATAAATTGTCTCAGTTAAACCTTCTTGTTAAAAGCCCTTGCCATCCTGTTTTGGTAAATCTAACCATGACACACCGTGTTCATACTTTTTTACCATCAATGAGAGACAATTGATCTTATCGGCTTTGTATCCATTATGTATCACTAAGCTCGACCTCCTGTATGATTCTTAAGGAAGGAATTTCCACCTTGGTGGGTATAACCGCCTCAGTACTGTAGATCAATAAATAGGGGTTTCCCCAATTGACGTTCGACCATGGTGCGGTATCCGAGCAAAGCAAATGGTAGGTTTTCGTGCCACAGTTTGTAGTTTTCCACCATCTTTCTTAGTATTTTCTTAATATTTTCGTTGGCGGCTTCCACGACTCCATTTATTTATGGCCTATATGCTGTAGAGTTCCGGTGTTTGATCTTGAATGTTCACACTTAGCTTTCATCAGGTCATTATTGAGATTGGCGGCATTGTCAGTAATGATTAATTCAGGCACCCCGAACAGGCAGACAATACGGTCTCGGACAAAATCTGCTACGACCTTCTTAGTCACAGCTTTATAGTAAGCGGATTCGACACATCTTGTGGAGTAATCAATGGCCACCAAGATAAATATGTTTCCATATAGCGGGCTCAATTGGTCCGATGACATCCATACCCCAGGTAGCGAAAGGCAAGGGCAAACTCATCACATTGATTTCATTAGGCGGTACTCGTATCATATCAGCATGTACCTGGCACTGTTGACATTTCTGCACGTACTTGATGCAATTAGTTTCCATGGTCATCCAAAAATATCCTTCCCTTGATATCGTTTTGGCTAGAACAAACCCATTCATGTGAGGTCCGCAGGTTCCGGCATGTATCTGTTCGAGCAAACTTGATGCTTCCTTGGTGTCGACACATCTTAGCAAACCCAAGTCGGGAGTCCTTCACTACAATATTCTTCCACTCTAAAAGAAATGGTTAGCCAACCTTCGTAATGTGCTTTTGAGTATGTGTAGCGCCTTCCGAGTACTCTTCCCTTTCAAGATATTCTTTGATGTCATGAAACCATGGGTTCCCATCAACTTCCTCTTCAATATGAGCATAGTAGGTAGGCTGCTTTCGGATCTCTATTGGGATGGGGTCGATATAGTTCTTGTCTGGATGTTATATCATGGAAGATAGGGTGCCCAATGCATCTGCGAACTCGTTATGAATTCTAGGAACATGTTTGAATTCTATCTTTGGGAACCTCTTGATCAAATCTTGTACACAATGTATGTATGGCAGTATCTTGGTATTCTTGGTGGCCCATTCTTTGAGTACCTGGTGTATTAGCAAGTCCGAATCTCCTATTACCAGTAATTCCTAAATGTTCATGTTGATGGCCAACCTGAGACCCAGAATGCAAGCCTCAAATTCAGCCATATTGTTGGTGCATGGGAATCTGAGCTTGGCAGATACCAGATAGTTCTGACTGATTTCTGATATTAGGACAACTCTGATGCCCACTCCCTTGAAGTTTGCAGCTCCGTCAAAGAACATTCTCCAACCATCATATGCTTCGACGATATCTTCTCCTATGAAAGACACTTACTCATCGAGAAAATACATTTTTAATGGTTCGTATTCTCTGCCTACAGGATTCTCTGCCAGGTGGTCGACCAATGCTTGGCCCTTGGTAGCTTTCTGAGTCACATAGATGATGTTGAACTCACTTAGCAGTATCCGCCACTTTACTAGCTTTCCAGTAGGTATCGACTTCTAGAAATATACTTTAAAGGATCCATTCTTGATATGAGGTATATGGTGTACGCACAGAAATAATGTCACTTAACTTCTGGGCTATCCACGTTAAAGTGCAACAGGTGCATTCCAATAATGAACATCGAGTTTCATAAGGTGTGAACTTCTTACTCAGATAATATATTGCCTGCTCCTTTCTTCATGTCTCATCATGTTGTCCCAAGACGCATCCAAATGCTCCGTCCAACATGGACAAGTACAACAGTAGAGGTCTTTCGGGCTCTGGTGGGACCAACACAAGAGGTTTGGAAAGATACTCCTTGATTTTGTCGAAGGCTTTTTGACACTCCTCAGTCCAACTTGTGGCAGCATTCTTTCTTAACATCTTGAAGATTGGTTCACATATCACCGTCGACTGTTCTATGAAACGGCTGATATAGTTGAGACAACCCAAAACAATTATTACTACCTTTTTTTGCTCTTTGGTGGTGGCAAATCGTTAATGGCTTTGACCTTTGATGAGTCTAACTCAATGCCGCAATGACTGACAATTAAACCTAGCAACTTCCCGATAGGGACTCCGAAAGCACATTTTGCAGGGTTCAACTTCATATTGTACTTCCGTAGCTGGTCAAAAAACTTTCTTAGGTTTGCTATGTGATTCGGGCTCTTCTTATACTTGATGATAACATCATCCATGTACACTTTTATTTCCTTGTGTCTCATATCATAAAAGCAAGTGGTCATGTCCCTTATATAGGTTGCCCCGACGTTTTTCAAACCAAACGACATCATCTTGTAGCAGTATACTCCTCATGGCATAATGTAGGCTATTTTTTCGGTATCCTCTTCATCCATGCAGATCTGGTGGTATCCTGCAAAGCAATCAACAAAGGATTGGAGTTCGTTCTTGGCGCGATTATCGATCAATATGTGTATATTGGGTAGTGGAAAATCATCCTTAGGACTTGCTCTGTTCAGATCTCGCCAATCAATGCACACCCTGACCTTCCCGTCTTTCTTTGGTGCAAGCACAATAGTGGCTAACCAGGTCAGATCTTTGACTGCCCGAAGGACTTTGGCTTTGATTTGCTTGGTAACCTCCTCTTTTATCTTCAAACTCATATCTGGCTTGAATTTTATGAGATTTTGTTTCAATAGTGGACATATGAGATTGGTAGGTAGCTTATGAGCCGCTATGGATCTGCTAAACCCTATAATGTCATCACAAGACCATGCAAAGATGCCCTCATATTCCTTCATAAATCAGATGAACTCTTCTCTGTCTGACGGTGATAGATGAATGCTAATGCGAGTTTCCTTGATTGTTTTGAAATCCCCCAAATTAACTACCTTAGTTTCTTCTAGTGACTTCGGTTTGTTTTCAAAATCCTTTACTTCTCTGACAATTTCCTCATGTATTACATCGATTTCCCATTCTTCTGAATCACTCTCATCATGTTGAATTATCTCATTACATGTCACAGTTGTAGATTCAACATGACAGGAAATAGTAATGCTAAAAAGAATACAGAAAGGTAATAATATACATAAACAAAAAGAAATGATGCATCAATTAAACTTAAAACTGTCAAACAAACACGACTCGATGTCTCGAGTATTTGTTTCAAAACAAATATTGAAATGTCTTAAATTGCAGAAAATAATTTTAAAATGAAATCATGCAAGTTCTGCCAGGCTATCCAAGTGCTCGACGAGCCTGGGATGGTGCATCCGTCCAGTTCTCGAGAATAGATCCATCTCCTACCGTCTGGATGGTAAGGTCTTCCTCCCCATCCCCTAATATCACATTGAAATCCATGTCTTCCTCATGCAGAAATAGGTTCCTTATACCAGCTAAGATCTCATCATCTTTGGAATCACAAATCACACCGGCCTTGCAGAATGTCTAATGTAACGATGGTATGGGTTTAGGAAATGGGTAATAGGAGTCATGCCATGGTGGTGACAAATACTTATATTCTTGCACATTGTATCCATACCTGAGACTGAAGGGTGTTCCCTAGGTACGTGGTCGTATTGGTTCTGTTATCCCATGAAGCTTGGGGACAAGACCTTTGCTCGGCTCATACCCCAACCAAAGTAGCGTTCTTAGCATCTTGTTGGTCCACTATTGTTCTCTCTCAAATGTGTTTATTTGCTCGATATTATATAATATTTCTCCTCCCAACTTCCTTTTGTTTTCAACTGCTGGTACGGTCTGATTGATATAGATAGGATTTGTTTTTGGCCTCCGAGAATAACTATGGTGTAGATAGGATTGTTTTCGTCTCCGTGAATAACTACCTCCTGATGATTCCACTTGAACTTCATGGCCTGATGCAAAGTAGAAGCAACTGCCCCATCCATGTGTATCCATGGTCGTCCCAACAACAGGTTGTAGGTGGTGGAGATGTCTAATACCTGGAACTCGACATCGAACATGGTTGGGCCTATCTTTAAACCCAGGTCAATTTCTCCAATTATAGCCCACTGGGACCCATCGAACGCTTTCATGTTAATGCTTTCCAACCGTATCTCTAGTATAACTATGCCTAATCTTTTTAGGGTAGTCAAAGGGCATTTGTTCAGACTCGAACCCCCATCAATCAAGACTCAGGCAATGATTTTTTCTCATACTGCACGGTGATGTGCAATACTTTGTTATGACTTAAACCTTCCGATGGCAACTCGTCTTCGTTGAAGATGATCTTGTTCAGCACTTGTCCCACCATATTTGCCATCTCTCCACTGGTGATGCCAACATGTACATAGGCTTCGCTAACACCTTCATCAAGGCATTCTTATGTGTGTCCAAGATTTGCCACAACGACAAGATGGATATTTGAGCAGGAGTCTTGTTTAGGTGATCAACAACAGAATACTCCTTCGCTTGTACCTTTCTCCAGAGATCATCAGTACCCATTTCCACAATAGGTGGTTTTGGTGCGGTCTCCTTACTTGTTCCTCCCTGAGCAAGATTTTCCGATGTGTAGACCCTACCTGTTCTAGTCATTCCTTGGGAAGCACCCACTTCTTCCAACTTGGTTTTCCCTTTCCTTCTTGCCTCTGCCACATAATCCCATGGGACAACATCAGGTTTGTAGGACGGTGATGGAGCTACCATCATAGTGAACGGTGGCCTAGATATAGCCACTTCAACCTCGAACAATGCCTTGGTTTGTACCATAATCGGTGAGATTATGACATGGGATGTTATAGCAGCATCTCTGTCTCGAATAAGAACGATAGATCCCTCATAGTCCCATTCTTCATTAGTCTCGATCATGTTTACTCCCTCACCCCTATGGTGGGGAAGGGGGTTATTGGGAATGTTCGGTGCAGATTCTTTTGCTTGTATTACCTTGGTGTCAATCAATGTATGGATCTTGTCTTTTAATATGAAGCATTCCTCAATAGTGTGTCCCTTCATGCTCGAGTGATAGGCACAAGTCTTGTTGGGGTTGACCCACTGAGAGGGATTTTCAATAGTGGCTGCATGGATGAGAGTGACATAACTGGTGTCCTTCAATCTCTCGTACAATTGGGCTATGGATTCGGCGATAGGGGTGTATTGTCTAGGAGCTCAACAGT
>AWOL01S0026694.1:0-13905 GCA_000715115.1 Nicotiana otophora | reverse complement strand
TATACTCCATTGATGTTAGTCTTGATACTTATTGGGCACCGCTGTGGTGTGCTCACTCTATACTTCTGCACATTTTTGTGCAGAACCAGGTATTGAAGATATCAGACTTGAGCAGAGTCAAAGCGCGATCATAAAGATTCAAGGTAGAGATGTTTGGCCGTCGCAGTCCCTTGGAGTCTTTTTATTTCATTGTACTGTTAATTTGTAATCAAACAGTATTGTATATTCGGTCCTCGTGATCATTCCATATATTCAGTTAGAGTTCGTGACTCAGTACTACCAGTCTTGGGAGGTTGTGTATTGTAATTATTTCCGCTGTTAGATGTTTTAAAAAAATAGCTTCAAAATGTAATAGAAATCAGCTTACCTAGTCTTAGAGCTTTGTTTAGTTATTAATGTTTGGAATTTAATCGTGATTTAGATTGTTAAGCAAAGATTAGGCCAAGAAATAAAAAGCGTTGTTTCTGATGAATCGATTTCGAAAATTAAGTTACGGGAGTAGATTAAAAGAAGAAAACAGTGGTCTGGGCTTAATTCAATGAAAGAGAAATTAGGATTACATGTTTATTGCTTTATTCATTTTGTTTTGACCGTTAGAAACATGTTTAGGCTGTTAATGCTCGGGTAGGCAAACTTTAGTTTTTTTTTCTTTTCTTTTATTCGAGGTGAGTGGTCGTTCTCTTTAGTTTATATTCAGGGGAATGCCCCGTAGACTTTGTAAATATTTTATCCGGAGAATGCCACGAAGTTACTGTAAACGGAGGCCGAGGCTACATCCCGGAGGAAGCATATATAGGTTAATATAAGATTTTTAATATTTTATTTTCTTCTCTTTTCTTTTATTTATTTAGGTGGGGACGACCTCGAACCTCCTTTGTGTTTGTTTTTTCCTTTTTGCGTGTTTTACCTTAATTAGAATATTTTTAAAAGCCAACTTGATCATGTATGCAACCGTACTAGTTACGGGACTTAAGGAATGCCTAATACCTTCTCCCCGAGTCAAATGAACCCCTTTATCTAGAATCTCTGGTGCAGTAAGTTTTAGAGTCAAATGTGTTTTGAAAGAAAAATTATTTTTAAACGGTGACCTGGCACACCGAAACCAAATATAAGGTGGCGACTCTGAAAAATCTT
This sequence comes from Nicotiana otophora, assembly GCA_000715115.1. Taxonomy (NCBI): domain Eukaryota; kingdom Viridiplantae; phylum Streptophyta; class Magnoliopsida; order Solanales; family Solanaceae; genus Nicotiana; species Nicotiana otophora. The sequence goes on along the minus strand of AWOL01S0026694.1, from coordinate 12,771 downwards.
TTGAAATACAATCTTTGTCACTTTCATGATTGAAAACCCTTTGAGCTTTAAGATCACTTTATTATCTATTTTAAAGAGGGTTGAGAGGTAAAAAGGGGTGTGACAGAAGGGATAGTTTTTTTATAATATAGACTTTTATCATTAAATACCTGAACAAGTAGAGATGTCAACATGCATGCTGCAAAGAAGTGGCAACTAACGTGCTAATGTGGTGTTGATAGGAAGAGAGATGAGGTTAGTTTGATCGAGCAATAGGCAAAGACAACTTGGTTTCTGGCTGTCGACTTGCCTTAGGTACTGTTCCATCGGCAAGGGCGATGCGACTTGCACGTTGGGGCCTAAAGTTGAGCTGTCCAAACTCTATGAAAGGGTGGTAGGCAGAAGAACAAAAGGAAAGAAAAAATAAGAACGGTAAATGTAGGATTAGGAGCCAGGGAATGAAAAGCCATATTGTTGCGAACCTTTTAGTGTTATTTTTCTTTACTGATTTAGCACATGGTTAACTTGGTTATTTACTGCTAAGATGAATCATGAAGATGCTTACTTTATGGACTTTTATAATTAGAAGGTGAAATTAAGTGTGAGGTGCAGCATGCAAAGAGTATGTAAATACCAAGTAGCACTTCTTTTCTTTCTAGCATCAACTGCCATATCCCCTAGACAAAAACTATATATGATCCAGCTTTGACTGCCAAGATTATGAATTTATTTTTCCTGTGCTGATAGCCAATGACCAAAAGGGATTGATATTGTATGGAAGAACGGAAATCATTAAAAAAACAAAAAACTAACTGATTGGAGTAATTGCCATAATATAACATACGCGACATTTTGAACTTCTTACCGACATAATAATGTGAAGTGAAATCTATGTTCATAAAGTTTGAAAATTGAATGACAATGTAAGGGCAGAGCCGTTGTATAGATAAGGTTCAAACTTTTCTTCAAATTCTTCCCACAAAGTTATTTTTGATTTTGCAGAACTGCCCTGAAAAACGATGAAACATAATCTAGTTGAGTTAAAATCCATATGATTCATCCAAAATGTAATATAAAGATATGTGCTTAAACAACTTTAAAACAGAATTAAGTTAAGAATTAATCAATTTTTTTTAGGAAGATAACAAACAAAAGGTACTTAAAAAGAGATGAGATTCCCAAAATCCAACTAGTCGTGATGAACCTAACCTCACCAGCTAGGTAAGCCAAATAACAACAATCCGATTCAATTAATATTTAACTGACTTTAATATACTCCTCACTGACTGATAGTACAAATCATGAGCTTCTAAGATTAAAATTCACAAAGCTAGTGTGAAATAAAAATACATCATATGTCTGAAGTATACATGAACAGATTAAAAATTCTAAAGCTACCATGAACAAGAGGCAGCAATGACTAGAACGCAGGTACATCTTCAGATCCATCTCTCGCCGTACGCAGCTACATGAGCATCAGAAAATCTGCACGCAAGGTGGAGAATTGTAGTATGAGTACAACCGACCTCATGTACTCAATAAGTAACAAGGTTAACCTTTGCGCTGAAAGTAATGACGAGCTCAACAAGTACAATCCAGTATAAAAATAACAGTACAGAAATGTAGGCATGCTTTCAAGTTCAACAGTTAAACTCAGTACAAGTAAATAGATCGATTCTGAATGATATGAGGAATATGACATCTCTATATCTATATGCCAATGTACATGCTGTATGTGATGCACCTCAGTGGAAACCTCGTGTACTCAAAATCTCAAAATACTCAATACGGAGCTCATTTGCTCAATGCGATACCAATTTCGCTCGTTAAACAATTAACTCATGTTTCGTGCTAAAAACTCAATCGCGACTTCATGAAATTAGACCAAACATTCCAGATCATTCCTATAGTTCATTATCAAACTTCCAAAAGTCTCGAAATCGAATTTCGATCTCTAGAACTAAAAATAGACCTTTGGATCATTACATGCTTATGCTCAAAATACCAAACTCTTCCAAAACTCATCCGAGCCCCATGAGACTCCAACCAAGTATACTAACAAGTCCCATAACATGACACGAACTTAGTCGATGACTCAAATTACATTAATCCCGAATCATTCGAAAACCAAAGCCGACAATTCACACAACTCATAATACACATTACGAAGCTTCTCAAGACTTCAAATTGTTGAAAAGGATGTAAATGCTCGAAACGACAAGTCGGGTTGTTACATTCTTCCCCACTTAAACATACGTTCGTCCTCGAACATGCCAAGAGTTGTTCCTAAACCTTCAAATCACTATTCCACCTTACCATGCATATTCCTGGGGTGATCCCACTTCACCCTATTCCATATAGGCCTTACAACACAATATAATTGAAAATTATTATTTTAACCGTAGCTCATAAACCTTGAAACCCAATTTCTAACACCTAAAAGTCTTTTCAAGACCCGAATATCACATCTATACACTTTATAAGTCTGAACAAGCTGTATTAAGCCTTAACCATAACCCGAGATATAATCACATAACATACTACACAACTCGCATACTCGCAACATCATTTCCGATCACAGTAACTACTCAAAACCAACCAAGTACTAGTATTAAACCCCACATTCCACATAACCTTGTTCCAAAACTTTCGTACACTACCGATAATGAAAGAAACATACAGGAACTCACTATCGATAATGAAAGAAACATACAGGAACTCACAACCACTCACCAGATCAATATGTCATGGAGCTTTCCCTCGTTCAACAAGTACCATAGCCAATTATTTAAGCTGAATTCTAAATTATTTTTCCAAAACGCTGTTATCAAACCTGATAGTATCCATTCTATATCCAACGACCTTATATCACCAAACACAACTATTCTAGCTATTCCGGTGTAATTTTTTCCTTTTTTTAAAAAAACAAGCGGCACATAATATTATTTAAAACCAACTCATCAAATTCCATGAAAAGAATATCTGTGTGTGCATGTGCACAATTTTCTCAAATTTCCCTGATCAGGCAATATCATAGCATATAGAGGAAGGAAACAATTAATCAGATAAACGATCAAGGAAACTCCACACTCTGCACGGACAACTCACGTGCTAATAATAGAACCCGTACGGACAACTCACGTGCCAATAACATAATCTGCCCTATATCGTCCTAGGCCTCCCATCCAAATATATTACATGGGAGTATTTAAACAGGTATATGATGAGAGAGATAAGATTCTCATGTTCATGGACTGGTATAAATGACATGCTAAAGTGTAGGCAAGTACAAAGTGTGCTATCGTAGCTCAAATCGGAAATCTTTCATCACCAAGGCATTTATCAAGTTCGTTTAGGGATTTTAACCCCTATGTAGCCTCAAACACGGCTCAAATAACTCACGCAATGTTACAGATATGAGAAACATCATAGCTTAAAGCTTAAAAGTCTATTCTAGGCTTATTATAGCCTAAACGCAATCCGGGCATGGATAAATAGCCCTCTAAAAAGTCCTCAATGACTTAATCATAATACGTACTATTATCTAGTTAACTTGGCCACATCTTCACAGTCCGCGACCCTGAAATAATTTGCTTTTGAGAACTCTCAGTCCCCCAAATTCATATAACACATGAACCACCGTAACTAATCACAACTCCAGCACTCGAATGACTATCACATCCTTCATGCACGATCATCCCACTAGGAATACTTCCAAAATTCTTCTGTGCCACATAGCAATAATTTGAATATCAGCAGCCTATCAACCAGGTAAGTACCGCAATACCAATGAACATCCTTAAGTCAAAACACAATGCGCCTTCTGAAATGCGCACCCTTCTCAGGGATTGCCGAGCAGTTATAACATTCATCTAAATATCTGAAACTGTCTGTCCAAAATTCGTGACCTTCCCTTCAAGCCTGAACTTTCATCTTGTACATGTAAATCTTAATCCCGTACAACACACTACATCTATCATGCCATCATGTGAAAAATACGAGAATCACATTATCAACTCTGATTCACCAGCAAATTACATACCCGGTTAGTTAGAAACCTTCCATGAGGAAATCACAATACACAACGCATTCCCTGCACCAGTAGAAAATATCTGGTTCAAATTATGGTAGAAACTATCAAGAACACTTTGGAATCCATTTACACATAATCAATCTATCAGAACTGAATTTCTCTAACTCGACCAAGCTACGCAGGTCACCAAATCCAAGAATATTACCACCAAAACATTTGTAGAGCCTCACCACATCATAATTACCCCCATAAATACCACAACCGAGACAACTACTCTGAAAAGACCTTATGTGAACTTAAAATTGTTCTTTTACCTTTCTTATACTGGAATGTAGAATCCATAGTCATACAGAATTACCGCAAGTCCCGGCACCATCAAATGCAAATCTTAGATTCTCTCCACATACAAGTTCGGAAAAATTCTCAATTGCTATATATAAATCTCAAACCCATTAGAACTTTCTCGAGAGTTACCCACTTTGCTCAAATCTAAATTGCACCGCCCAAACAGGCCGAAAGACACATGCCCCATTAGCACAATAACACCCAAAGAAGTAACCCTGCCTTAACACCACCAATCAAATTCATTCTCCATATGCACTACATCCTTCACAAATAACAAATCACTCATCCCATGATTTTCATATACTCATAAAGCGTAATATAACCCGTATTCAGGAATTTACTTACTTGAGTCATCCTTGATCTCAATCTCTGCAAGTCATAACTAATTCACAAGTATGCCTCGGACCAAAACCAATACAATACATAATCGTGCAATCAAGTCGTAGATAGCAGACTCCCCCACTTAGCTCAAAGCCATATAATAAAATATCTGATAACTCACCATACCCATACTCTACTATTGTCATAATCCCGCAGTCAATTCAACGAAAATTCTTTACAAGCTCAGGTAACACAAACCGTAAAATACCTCAATCATCCGCTAAGCTCGCATTCATTCTCATGACAGTCAAGTCAACTTTCTCAACCAGATTCAAATTCAAATCTCAACACATACACCCCGCTGGTAGAAAAGAAACACTCAACTCAACATTATAAGGAACACACCTACGTAAATTACTCCGCAGGAGATAACCCACCTGCTTAGACTCAAATTGGCATCTTGTTATACCCTTTTGCAGCCACAATTACTACGGAATCACTTAATCTTTCTGAGTCCAAACTCATTGACAAGACATGAGAATTTAATTTGTCCCACAATTTAACAACGTGAAAGATCCTTCAACACATTCATACTCGAGACTATATGTCAAATCAAGATAGATATTAAGCACCCAATGGCCCTTTTTACATCTCGAGAAACTCTTCTCGTCACATTCAAACCATCACAGTCATTCAACCGTTCATCGAGCCACAAATTTCACTCATAGGGACACTACCAGATGCATAAGTCCAAACGCATAAGTTCTCACAACCGAAACTACCGAGCATAAGCTACGGTCTAACCCTGGCCTCAAGTCCTCAAGACTGGCTCATCACCAAAACACAAAATACTCACCTCGAACCTCGTTATGGAATCACAAGCCGACGATACACAACTGATATCGAGCGCTCACATACACACACGAATGCGTGGAAGGAATTCAAAGAGTTATGTTTCAAGTTGAATAAATTCTGCACGGTAAGGAAAGAAAGATGAGAGATTGTCCTAATTGCCTTGTAGCCTCTTAAAGATAAGTATTCACGTCATCATACCGATCAACAAGACTCTACTAGACACTTGCTCATGACTTGTAGAACCTATGAACCTAGAGCTTTGAGACCAACTTGTCACGACCCAAAATCCAACTAGCCGTGATGGCACCTAATCTCACCCGCTAGGTAAGCCAAATAACAACAAGCCGATTCAATTAATATTTAACTGACTTTAATACACTCCCCAAGGATTGGTAGTACAAATCATGAGCTTCTAAGATTAGAATTTACAAAGCCGGTGTGTAATAAAAATGCGTCATATGTCTGAAGTATACTTGAACAGATTAAAATTCTAAAGCTAACATGAACAAGAGGCAGTAATGAATGGAATGCAGTTACATCTTCAGATCCAGCTCTCGCCGTACGCAGCTACATGAGCATCAGAAAATTTGCACGCAAGGTGCAGAATTATAGTATGAGTACAACCGACCCCATGTACTCAATAAGTAACAAGGCTAACCTTTGGGCTGAAAGTAGTGACGAGCTCAACATGTACAGTCCAATATAAAAAAAATAGTACAAAAATGTAGGCATGCTTTCAAGTTCAACAGTTGAACTCAGTACAAGTAAAATAGATCGATTCTGAATGATATGAGGAATATGACATCTCTATATCTATATGCCAATGTACATGCTGTATGGTATGCACCTCAGTGGAAACCTCGTGTACTCAAAGTCTCAAAATCCACAATCACTCAATACTTTATATGGCCAATTCAGCCCAGGGAAGATCCAACCCATATATATATATATATACATATATATACTTCAACTGAGAGTGAGTCAGTCAGTACTGTATAAGGCCAATCCAGCCCAGGGAAAGATCCATCCCCAAATATAAATGATTCGGACAAGATCCATGTCCAGGGAATATTCATCCCTCAATATAAATAATTCAGGCAAGATCTATGCCCAGAAGAACATCCATCCCCAAATATAAATGACTCGGACAAGATCCATGTCAATGGAAGATCCATCTCTCAATATAAATGATTCGGGCAAGATCCATGCCTAGCGGAAGATCCATCCCCAAATATAAATGATTCGGACAAGATGCATATCCAAGAAAGATCCATCCCTCAATATAAAAATCAACTGCGCTCACTGTGGGGGGTGCAGACTCCGGAGGGCTCCTTCAACCCAAGCACTATAATAGCCAGATCCAGGCATAAATAAATAAAATATATTGCGACGTGCAACCCGATCCCATAAATATCACTCAAAATCTCAAGTCTCTCGGGCTCTCAATGATATGAAAATCAACCCGACATGATGATATGACGTATCAATGAATGAAAACAAAGATTGTGATATGATATGCAAATGATAGATGTGACTAAGTACAAAATTACAATTCAAACAAGTAATTCAATAGCAATAAGACCTCTGTGGATCCTAAAATATCGGCACGTAGCCTAAACATGATCTTTAACATGAGTCTCAGCTCAATTTCCTCTAACACGTGGAGGATATGTGGATAATGACATGATTATTTGATTATGCAACTCCACGAAATCAATTAAGTCATAATTTCTATGGTGCACGCCCACAGGCCCGTCACCTAGCTTGTGCGTCACCTCTATAGAATTCACATAATACGTAATTCGGGGATTTTTACCCTCAGAACCAAGTTTAGAAGTGTTACTTACCTCAAACAGTGTAATTCTTTATTCCAATATGCCTTTGCCTCGCGAATCGGCCTCCGAACACCTCAAATGTAGTCACAATTAATTCGATGCAGTCAACACAATTTATAGGAATTAATTCCATATGAAAATACTAATTTTCCAACAAAATTCGAAATTACACTCAAAATTCGCCAGTGGGGCTCACATCTCGGAACCCGACAAAAATTATAAAATATGAACGCCCATTCAACCACGAGTCAAACTATACCAATTTTACCAAATTCCGACATCAACTCAATCTTCAAATCCTCAAATCTTATTTTTAAATTCCCAGGCCCAAATTCTCGAATTACACCATAAAAACACGTAATCTAGTCGGAATATTCGATGATAATTCAATATTATTGACTAACAATGATCACAAGTGACTTACCTCAAGATTTCCCATGAAATGTCTCTGAAAAATCGCCCCAAGTCGTGTTCTTTCGCCCAAAAATGTTGAAATGAGATAAAAAACAAAGCTGCTCTATAAAAACACATTTTCCGTCACTATAAATCCATTTCCCGTCACTAAAGGTCCGCACCAGAATCTGCTTGCACCGGTAATTTATTTTTTCACTAAAAAGACTCTTCCGTCATACGAACTCGGAATTCGACGATTCTTGTTCCTATGAGTCACAAATAATAATACGAACCTCGCCGTTCAATCGAAACTCAATTCGGAGCTCATTTGCTCAATGCGATACTAATTTCGCTCGTTAAATAATTAACTCATGTTTCATGCTAAAAATCCAAACGCGACTTGATGAAATTAGACCAAACATTCCAGATCATTCCTATAATTCATTATCAACCTCGCGGAAGTCTCGAAATCGAATTTCGATCTCTAGAACTAAAAATGGACTTTTGGATCATTACATGCTTATGCTCAAAATACCAAACTCTTCCAAAACTCATCCGAGCCCCATGAGACCCCAACCAAGTATACTAACAAGTCCCATAACATGACACGAACTTAGTCAATGACTTAAATTATATTAAACAACACTAAAACACGAATGGCACCCAAATTCAATCTTAATGAAGACTAACAAATTCTAAATAAATATCCGTACACACTCCTAAGTCCAAAATTACCATACGGAGCTATTGGAACCATCAAAACGACAAGTCGGGTTGTTACATTCTTCCCCACTTAAACATACGTTCGTCCTCGAACATGCCAAGAGTTGTTCCTAAACCTTCAAATCACTATTCCACCTTACCATGCATATTCCTGGGGTGATCCCACTTCACCCTATTCCATATAGGCCTTACAACACAATATAATTGAAAATTATTATTTTAACCGTAGCTCATAAACCTTGAAACCCAATTTCTAACACCTAAAAGTCTTTTCAAGACCCGAATATCACATCTATACACTTTATAAGTCTGAACAAGCTGTATTAAGCCTTAACCATAACCCGAGATATAATCACATAACATACTACACAACTCGCATACTCGCAATATCATTTCCGATCACAGTAACTACTCAAAACCAACCAAGTACTAGTATTAAACCCCACATTCCACATAACCTTGTTCCAAAACTTTCGTACACTACCGATAATGAAAGAAACATACAGGAACTCACTATCGATAATGAAAGAAACATACAGGAACTCACAACCACTCACTAGATCAACATGTCATGGAGCTTTCTCTCGTTCAACAAGTACCGTAGCCAATTATTTAAGCCGACTTCTAAATTATTCTTCCAACATGCCGTAATCAAACATGATAGTATCCATTCTAGGTACAATGACCTTATATCACCAAACACAACTATTCTAGCTATTCCGTTGTAATTCTATCTTTTTTTTTAAATCGGCACAAAACATTATTTAAAACCAACTCATCAAATTCCGTGAGAAGAATATCTGTGTGTGCATGTGCACAATTTTCTCAAATTGCCCTGATCCGGCAATATCATAGCATGTAGAGGAAGGAAACAATTAATTAGATAAACAATCAAGGAAACGCGATTTTCACACTATGTACGGACAACTCACGTGCTAATAATAAAACCCGCACGGACAACTCACGTGTTAATAATATCAATATATGGATCCGCATGGACAACTCACGCGCCAATAACATAATCTGCCCGGTATCGTCCTAGGCCTCCAGTCCAAACATATTACATGGGAGTATTTAAACAGGTATATGATGAGATAGATAAGATTCTCATGTTCCTCGACTGGTATAAATGACATGCTAAAGTGTAGGCATGTACAAAGTGTGCTATAGTAGCTCTAATCCGAAATCTTTCATCAGTGAGGCATTTATCAAGTTCGTTCCGGGATTTTAATCCCTATGTAGCCTCAAACACGGCTCAAATATCTCATGCAATGTTACAGATATGAGAAACATCATAGCTTAAAGCTTAACAGTACATTCTAGGCTTATTATAGCCTAAACGCAATCTGAGCATGGGTAAATAGTCCTCTAAAAAGTCCTCAATGACTTAACCATAACACGCACTATTATCTAGTTAACTTGGCCAAATCTTCACAGTCTGCGGCCCTGAAACAATTTGCATCTGAGAACTCCCAGTCCCCTAAATTCATAGAACACATAAACCACCGTAACTGATCACAACTACAACACTCAAATGACTATCACATCCTTCATGTACGATCATCCCACTAGGAATACTTCCAAAATTCTTCCGTGCCACATAAAAATTATTTGAATATCAGCAACCTATCAACCAGGTGAGTACCGCAATACCAATTAACATCCGTAAGTCAAAACACAATGCGCCTTTTGAAATGCACACCCTTCTCAGGGATTGCCGAGCAGTTATAGCATTTATCTAAATATCTAAAACTGACCATTCTATCCAAAATTCGTAACCTTCCCTTCAAGACTGAACTGCCATCTTGTACATGTAAATCTTAATCCCGCAAACCACACCACATCTATCATGCAATCATGTGAAAAGAACGAGAATCCCATTATCAACTCTGCGTCACCAGCAAATTACATACCCGGTTAGTTAGAAACCTTCCATTTGCTTCCTTCCAGGAGGAAATCACAATACACAATATGTTCCCTACACCGGTAGAAAATATCCGGTTCAAACCATGGTAGAAACCATCAAGAACACTTTGAAATCCATTTGCACATAACCAAGCTATCATAACTGAATTCCTCTAACTCGACCAAGCCACGCAGGTCACCAAACCCAAGATTATTGCCACCAAAACATCTGTAGAGCCTCACCACATCATAATTACCCCCATAAATACCACAACTGAGACACCCACTTTGAAAAGACCTTATGTGAACTTAAAATTGTTCTTTTACCTTTCTTATACTGGAATGTAGAATCCATAGTCATACAGAATTATCGTAAGTCCCGGCACCATCAAATGCAAATCTCACATTCTCTCCACACACAAGTCCAGAAAAATTCTCAATTTCTATATGTAAATCTCGAACCCATTAGAGCCTTCTCAAGAGTCACCCACTTTGCTCAAATCTAAATTGCACCGCCCAAACAGGCCGAAAGACACATGCCCCATTAGCACAATAACACCCAAAGAAGTAACTTTGCCTTAACACCACCAATCAAATTCATACTCCGTACGCACTACATCCTTCACAAATAACAACTCACTCATCCCATGATTTTCATATACTCATAAAGCATAATATAACCTATATTCAGGAATTTCCTTACGAGTCATCCTCGATCTCAACCTCTGCAAGTCATAACTAATCAACAAGTATGCCTTGCACCAAAACCAATACAACACATAATCGTGCAATCAAATCGTAGATAGTAGACTCCCCCACTTGGTTCAAAGCCATATAACAAAACATCTGATAATTCACCATACCCATACTCTACTATTGTCATAATCCCGCAGTCAATTCAACGAAAATTCTTCACAAGCTCAGGTAACACAAATCGTAAAATACCTCAATCGTCCGCTAAGCTCGCATTAATTCTCATGACAGTCAAGTCAACTTTCTCAACCAAATTCAAATTCAAATCTCAACACATACACCCCGCTGGTAGAAAAGGAACACTTTACTCAACATTATAAGGAACACAACTACATAGATTACTCTGCAGGAGATAACCCACATGCTTAGTCTGAAATTGGCATCTTGTTATACCCTTTTGCAGCCACAATTACTACGGAATCACTTAATCTTTTTGAGTCCAAACTAATTAACAAGACATGAGAATTTAATTTGTCCCACAATTTAACAACATGAAAGATCCTTTAACATATTCATACTCGAGATGATACGTCAAATCAAGAAAAGCATCAAGCACCCAATGACCCTTTTTACATCTCAAGAAACTCTTTTCGTCACATTCAAACCATCACATAGTCATTCAACCGCTCATCGAGCCACAAATTTCACTTCTAGGGACACTATCAGACGCATAAGTCCAAACGCGCAAGTTCTCACAACTGAAACTACCGAGCTTAAGCTATGGTCTAACCCTGGCCTCAAGTCCTCCAGACTGGCCTATCATCAAAACACAGAATACTCATCTCGAACTTCGTTCATGGAATCACAAGCCGACGATGCACAACTGATACCGAGCGCTCACTTGCGCACACGAATACGTGGAAGGAATTCAAAGAGTTATGTTTCAAGCTGAATCAATTCCGTACGATAAGGAAAGAATGATGGGAGATTATCCTAAATGCCCTGTAGCCTATCGAAGATAAGCATGGACGTCATCATACCGATCCGCAAGACTCTACTAAACACTTGCTCATGACTTGTAGAACCTATGAACCTATAGCTCTGATACCAACTTGTCACGAACCAAAATCCAACTAGCCGTGATGGCACCTAACCTCACCCGCTAGGTAATCCAAATAACAACAATCCGATTCAATTACTATTTAACTGGCTTTAATACACTCCGCAATGACTGGTAGTACAAATCATGAGCTTCTAAGATTAGAATTTACAAAGCTGGTGTGAAATAAAAATACCTCATCTGTCTGAAGTATACGTGAACAGATTAAAAATTCTAAAACTACCATGAACAAGAGGCAGCAATGACTAGAATGCAGGTACATCTTCAGATCCAGCTCTCGCCGTACGCAGCTACATGAGCATTAGAAAATCTACACGCAAGGAGCAGAATTGTAGTATGAGTACAACCGACCACATGTATTCAATAAGTAACAAGACTAACCTTTGGGCTGAAAGTAGTGACGAGCTCAACATGTACAGTCTACTATAAAAATAACAGTACAGAAATATAGGCATGCTTTCAAGTTCAACAGTTAAACTCAGTACAAGTAAAATAGATTGATTCTGAATGATATGAGGAATATGATATCTCTATATCTACATGCCAATGTACATGCTGTATGTGATGCA
>AWOL01S0026692.1:0-15976 GCA_000715115.1 Nicotiana otophora | reverse complement strand
AGAAAGGATACCTCAAGAACTGGATTATCATATAACACATTTGAGAAAAGGCTTGATATTGCATTCTTTACCTTGTAAGCCATAGGTGGGAGTAAACAACATAGCATTAAACTAGGCATGGAACACATTAAAGTTACAATTAGTAGGGTAACACATTTTGGCTAACATAGTTGAGAACTGAATTTAGTAGAGTATTATGTTACACAGGAATTATCCAATATGAACTAGAGCACATGAATTAGTTTATCACGAGAATGCAGAATAAACTAGGGATGTCATCTAAGGATGAGCAATAGGTATAAACATTTAGACACATAAAACACACCAGGTTAGACATGCTCGAGGTTGTGAGAATCATTCATGCTGAGCGTATACCATATGCATACATAGAAGGTTGAAATTAGGCAAGTTCAGAGCCATGAAATAGTAGTGTAATATAGTAGCATGTTGGTTTAAAAAGGTTTAAGTGGCATAGATGTAACAATCATGAATATAAACGAAAGTGAATGAAATTTCTAGGGCCAAAGTCACTAACCAGTTTTAGATGAACAAACAAACAAGTAAAAAGAAACAGTCCCAGTAATATCCCAATCGTCAATAGCAAAGAACAGCAGAACCCCAAAATCCCAGTGCATCAGAGTTCCCAAGGGTTTAAAGTGAACCCCAAGGTGCTTGCATCGAGAAAGGGCAAAAATCAAATTCCAATGGCCTTGGCTTTCAGACGGCCAAGGTCTCAAAATAAAGAATAGTAGGGGTGAGAGTGAGAGAGCAATAGTAGTAATTTTACATGGTAATCATTGCAGCAGTCGTTAGGACTTAAAGGGGAAGCAGAGAAGGGTGTTTATACAGTAGTTAGATCAAATGACTAAACAAGGAAGGAAAATTAAGCGAACATAAATAAGGAAAGAAGAAAAATACACATGCAATCAGTAAAGTAACCGGAAAGGAAAGAAATCAAACTCCAAACCCTACTTAGGGTTTGGTGCTTAAGATCGGCCAACTAGTATAACGAATCAGACCTTTCTTCATGTATATGGACGAAATATTGTCCACATCTCTAAGATTGAAGTCAATTGAACTCTGATTTGGTGATGGTACTTGCCAAAATTAGGCAAGTACTTTTGTAATACCATAAATGTTTGACTAGTAGATGTGGTAAGCAAATAATGATGGAATCCCATTATCAACGGGATTAGGAGAGGGATTTAAGGGGGAGGCGGCCAGGGTTTTACAGATGAGAGAAGATGAGGGTTTAGAGGATTTGTTGTAGCTGTCTCAGAATAATGGGTGTTAGGGTTTGGATGGAGGGTAATTATAATGGGGAATGGCATTGGTTCGTTCATCATTTGAGCATTTAAGATCAACATCCAGGATTAGAAAAGAAGCGGGGCGGGTCATAGAACGGGTCTCGACTGGTTATAATTAAAGGGGTCGTTTGGCAAATGTTTTTTGAGGTATGGGTTGGTATTTGGGTCCGAAAATTGTCTTAGGATACGTCTATGAAATTAAATATGCGAAAACTATTTAAAATAATTTATAAAAAGGATTAATAAATAGCAAACATATTATTTATGCAGTAAAATGCGGAGAAATAATAGCCTGACATTATGAATTTATAAAACATATATGTGGGTGTAAATAATAAATTTTGATGATTAAGTCATCACAAAATAATTTGGAAGGGTAATTAGTAACTATTTGAAAAATAATGCAAGAAAATAAATTTTAAAGCCTTAAAACATTATGAAAATTGTAGAAAATACTTATATGGCTCATGTCAATTGGTGATGATGCAAAAAAAGATATTCATACTTTCCGACCATAAGATACCAACTGGAAACAACGTAGACTTCTAAAAGACGTGCTACCAGCAAAATCGCACAGGAACAGGGATAATCATCATTGATAGGACTTAGAACTACTAAACTTTACAGTACAAGAGTCAATTAGAAAGAAGGAGAGACTCGCACTAATTCATGCCAAGAAAGAAGGTTGCCTTACATACCTTGTTGGAGATCTAATTACACACTATGGTGGTTAGGTTCGCCTCTAATTAATCTTCAGAATCAATTCCACTAGATGATAATCGACATGACTATGACTCCAAGATTCACTTTCTACTTTGCTAAATCCAGATTCACTATATACTTTGCCTTAATTTGCTAGGAAATTCTAAAGAGGCGTTGAGAGTATTTTGAGAGGACTTGTTCTGATGATAATTCTGGAATGAAAGAAAAAGAGCCTCACTGCCCTTTTAATACTGTTACCAAGCATAAGAATGTACGCCACTTCCATATGCAAAATGGGTTTCCCCGCTCTAGTGGTTGCGGTCGGTGAGACACATGGTGCAGACCCAATGAAACATGTGACTGCTTTCTTGCTTCGAACGTGTCTCCAGCTGATTGGCCGCACTAGGATCCGCACTTACCTTCGAAACATTCGTACTCGAATGTTGAATCGTGGCCCATGATGATAGTTGAATTGTTGCCTTCCATAGTGGGGAATAGATGGGGGTACCTAGATTTCATGTCCTCTTCAGCTTCCCATATCATTTCCTACTTACTTTCGTTCCTCCAAAGTACCTTAACTGAGCTAATTCTCTGGTTCGCAGCTTACGGACTTGTCGATCTAAGATGGCTACCGGAATTTCATCGTAAGATAGGTTTTTTGTAACTTGGATATCTCCAATAAGGGCGACATGGGATAGATCATTCAAGCACTTTCGGAGTATAGACACGTGAAATGCGGGTGCACTGCTTCCAATTTCAAGGGCAACTCAAGCTCATAAGCCACATGACCGATAGTCCGCATGATTTGATATTGTCCGATATAATAGGGGCTGAGTTTGCCCTTTTTGCCAAATCACATAACGCCTTTCATAGGTGACACCTTCAAGAATACCCAGTCCCCTATAGCTAACTCTAATTGTCATTGCCGGTTATCCGAGTACGATTTCTGCCTATTTTGGGCGGCCAACAATCGATTTCGAATTAGCTTCACCTTCTTTACTGCCTGTTGTACCAGCTCTAGTCCCAACAACTTTGTTTCACCCACTTCACACCATCTAATAGAAGATCAACACTTTCGCCCATATGGGGCCTTATATGGTGCCATATTATACTACTATGGTAGTTGTTGTTATTAGAAAATTCAATGAGTGGTAGATGATCCTCCCAATATCCCTTGATGTCCAGGACACACGCCCGTAGCATGCCCTCAATTATTTGAATAGTGCACTTGGCCTAGCATTCGGGTTGTGGAAGGAAGGTTGTGCTAAGGTTGAATTTTGTTCCCAATCATGTTTGGAATGATCTCCAGAAGTTAGTTGTAACTAGGCACCTCTGTCTTATATGATGGAAATTGGAACCCCATGGAGTGGAACTATCCCCTTAATGTATATCTTAGCATAATCTTCCGATGAGAAGGTAGTCTTAACTAGCAGAAAGTGATCCCACTTGGTGATCAATCCATGATATCCTATATATAGTTAAACTTTCACCATTATCGTGGTAATCCGGTAATAAAATCCATATTGATCACTTCCCATTTCCGCGTTGCAATTTCCATATTCTGCAGCAACTCACCCAGTTTCTGATGTTCAGCCTTGACTTGCTGACAATTTGGACACCGAGCGACGTTCTTGGCGATGTCCCTCTTCATGCCATTCTACCAGTATAGTTGTCTGTAAATCCCCGTTAAAAATTTCCTAATGAGTTAAGATTTTAAAGTGATCCAACGGTATTCGGGAATAACGTATTCGAGTATTAAAGGAGACCCATGGGATAGAACCACATCATTTTGAAATGAAAATATATGTTTAAGGTGTGTTGGAACATACTAAGGAGTTTTGTGAATTGCAAGAAGTTGTGTGGAATAAGTTGGATACATTAAGTGGAAAGGATGTCTCAATTCTCACAACATCCTACTTCAAATGCATGCTGCTACCAAACTATAAAGACTTAGGTAATCGACCTATCGAATTAAATCCCTTTGAGTATAGTTTCCAATGTATCAAACCGTTCGTCATCTGGATATTTCTACAAACAGTTATGACCATTTAAATGAACCTATGTCATATGCGCACAGATGCACGGCCACAGATATTTGGGAGTTTCTACCTTGTGTGCGCGGCCACGCACGTAGAAGCCCATTAAATAACCCCAAGGCCGGGTAGAGAGAGGGGTTAATTCATTTTTTAGCTAAAACCTGATATTTTGAGAGTGAGAGAGTACCCTAGTGTGGTAGAGTGATCTTCAACAAATTGTCCTTCGATTCTTGGTCAAATATTTGAAGATTAACAAGGAAATCTCAAAAGATCTTAACTCAGGAGGTAAGATTCAAAACCCTAGTCTTCAATTTCGAGTTTGGGATAAAAGATGGATGATTGGGAGTATGATTCTTGGGTGCAAGAATATTATTTATATATTCTTGTACCAATAATATTTGTGAGAAGATTAATGAGCTAAAATAAGTAAAGATTGGGTTGTGGAATGAAGGAAAACTTTTACAAGAACCTTGTAGCCAAATTTGCACACCTAGTGTTTGATAAAATGCTCAAATGAGCCGACACCATGAATAGCTTCCTAATTCGTGTTCAATTTTGTTATGTCTCAAAATAGATTGGGATTGCTAGATATTTAGGAACATTGTAGTAATTTAAGGAAAGCTCAAGGCGAGGTATGTTCGCTAAACCTCTTTCCTAGAATTGAATTCCATGTTGTTGTTGTAAGTCCCGAGTTATTCTTTATAAATCAACTATTCTGAATACGATTTGTGTTGAAAGGTATAGGTTCAAAATGTGTTCTGGATTCTCTTATCATATGAAGTTATCCTTCGGGAATGTGTTCAAAGCATGAGTTGGGTATACAAATGTTATGACACCAAGTAGTTTTTCAAGTGAAGGCTATTATGCCATATTGTGTAAGAAGTCTCAATGTGCATGACCCTTAATTGCTCATACGTGTACTAAAAGTTGTGATTAGGGATTCCTTGTTGTGGATAATCTATATAGATGCTTGAAAGTGAAAGTAGTGAGTTGGGGATATAAAGTGTGAAGTAGTGAGTTGGGGATATAAAGTGTGAAGTAGTGAGTTGAGGATATAATGTGTGAAATAATGAGTTGGGGATATAAAGTGGGAACACCTTACCAAGAATGAAAGTTATACTTGTGTTCAACAGCGCCAACGAAATGAAATGATGTGTGAAATATTATTAAATGAGCCTAGTTTCTACTATTCCAAATTGACTCCGAAAATAGTATTATCCAAAAGCTTATGTATTCAAGTCATGTCCAAATGTTGTTGTTATAACTAATTCAATTCTTGGTAGGTATTTCCAATGTGTTTTAAGCGTTTACATATTTATGAGGTTAAATTGTGTATTGCCCTTTTGGGGGAAGGTACTTCAAGAATATTCTCTATGTTGATGTTTATAATGATGAGCCTTGAAAGTAATGAAATTAAAGTATGAAATATGAGATACGACCATCGTGCCATGAATGAAGAATAATATGTATGGAAAAAGGGATACAATGAAATAATGATGTTGTAAATAGTTGAAAGTACTAATGAAGTGATAGTATGAACATGAAATGTGGCCATTTGCCTGAATGAAATTTATGAGGTGTTGTATGTCCCAATGCTTTCAACTATAGTTGTATGTTTATGAAATAATGTATGTAAATGACTTCGATGTCAAGTCATCAAGAATCATGAACTTAGCTAATGACCTCAAGATGTCAAGTGAGTGAATAACGAGATGAAAGGGAGATGTCCCATGCTAAATGATGATGAACCTTAAGAAAAGAAATTGAGCTCATGTGCCATTGAAGTTGACTTATTGATTCACTATGCATGTGATAATGTAATGAGCTATGTGTCTCCATGATGAGCATGAATATGAAGTGTTCCAATGATCCGAGAACTTACGACTTTAATGTAATGTTAATCATGTCGCTCTGAATTTATAAATAGTTTTGTGCATAATGATGCGTTACAAACCCTATGGACGGGCTATAAAATGCATATGTGTATAATATGTGAACCCTATGGATGGGCTATGAAATACATAGGTATATAATATAATATAACATAATATGAATGAACACTGTGAACGGTCTATGAAATGCACATGTGTATTGTATAGTATATGTGAATCCTGTGAATGGTCTATGAAATGCACAGGTGTATTGTGTAAGTAAACACTGTGAACGGTCTATGAAATGCACATGTGTATTGTGTAAGTAAACACTGTGAATGCTCTATGAAACGCACAGGTGTATTGTGTAAGTAAACACTGTGAACAATCTATGAATCGCACATATGTATTGTATGTTATATGTGAATCCTGTGAACGGTCTATGAACGCGCAAGTGTATTGTGTAATTAAATCCTATGAACGGTGTATGTATAATATGATATGTGAACACTAAGGACGGTTTATAAAATGCATAGGGGTAAGATAAGAGAGGGATATGGATAGTCTAGTAAGACGCATTGTTAACGCATACATTATATGCCATTTTCATGGCCTTGTTTGTACATGTTGTTTCAATTACTTTATATTATGTATTCCACGCATATTTTATATGGCTCAGTAAATCCTAAAAGAAGTTTAAAATGATGTAAGCATAACGAGACTTGAAAATATGAATCTATGGGTTGTTTTGTAGTTTTTGATGTACATCATATGCCTCTTATTGAATTACCATGATTTCATATGTTGTTCTATTTACCTTATATGCGAGTATTATTCCACGTGTACTCACTTCCCTTTTGCCGTGGCACTGCATCTTTTAATTGATGCAGGTATACTTCTACAGGATGATATGGATCTTTGATAGGAATCTTCTGCGCGGTAGATTATGGTGAGCCTGCTACAATTCTAGTGGGCATTCGAGTCAAGTTGGTCTTATGTACTTAGGTATCTACTGTTATAGAAGCTCCATGTAAATTATAGGTCATGTACTTAAGTTGTATGTTTCATCATGTATTTATGTTCACAGTATTTACAACTATTTACAAAGCTGTGTAACCATCATGAGAAAAACATTTACCGGCCATTGAGCTAAATCTATTCAATATGGTAGTCAAGATCTAATTATGTTTTGATAAATCATGCATGAGTTATGATGGGAGGTTGATGTAACGTAGTCTTGCTCGACTGGGTTCACTCGGTTGAGCGCCGATCATGCTCCCCAAGTTCGGGGCGTGACAAACTTGGTATCAGAGCATGGTTTAGGAGTCCTAAGGAGTCATGGAGTTGTGTCAGTAGAGTCCCTCTTATCGGTATGTTGCCAGCCACACTTATAATATGGAGGCTACAATGACATTTAGAAACTGTTTCACTGCTTCTATCCTTAATCGTGCGTTAAGGTTCTGAGTTAGTCTCCGAGTTCCCTTGTTAGTATCAAGGAACATCTGCACATCGTGCTACGAAATGATAAAGGCATGAGGACTAAAGGAATGACGCACATGACATGCACAATGCGTGAGGTACCCAATTGTCCCTGTAATGGATAAAGGAAAAGTCAAGGATACGACCAAGGTAAGCAAGGTCATACAGTTAGTCTCGAGAGTCAAGGTTGTTGATTTCATGTATATGTTGAAATTTGGTGTTATCTATATGGTGTTTAGGATTGATTTCTAGGATTCTCTGACTGGTGGATAGGCCTAGTTACAGGGGAGACTCTGTCAACATTTTTGAAATATTTTGGAGTTAGTCAAAGTTGGGGGCTTGAAATGTTTGAAAGAAGGGTCGAGTTATGTTAGGTGTTCGGGCGGACTCTACTCCTCATACGAGGACAAATGATCCTAAGCGGGGGAGAATGTAAAGCCCCGTTAAAGTTTTCCTAATGATTTAAGATTTTAAAGTGATACAACGGTATTCGGGAATAACGTATTCAAGTATTAAAGGAGACCCATGGGATAGAACCACATCATTTTGAAATGCAAATATATGTTTAAGGTGTGTTGGAACATACTAAGGAGTTTTGTGAATGGCAAGAACTTGTGTAGAATAAGTTTGATAGATTAAGTGGAAAGGATGTCTTAATTTGCACAATATCCTAGTTCAAACGCATGATGGTACCAAACTATAAAGACTTAGAAGGTACTCAACCTATAAAATTAAATCCCTTTGATTCTAGTTTCCAACGCATCAAACCGTGCGTCATTTGGATATTTCTACATACAGTTATGGCCATTTTACTGTACCTATGTCATGTGCGCGCAGATGCGCGGCCACACATATTTGGGAGTTTCTGCCTTGTATGCACGGCCACTTACCCAGGTGCGCGCCCGTACACGTAGGATCCCATTAAATAACCCCAAGGCCGGGTAGAGATAGGGGTTAAGTTATATTAGAACTAAAACCTGATATTTTGAGCATGAGAGAGTGCCCTAGAGTGGGAGAGTGATCTTCAACAAATTGTCCTTCCATTCGTGCTCAAATATTTGAAGATTAACAAGGAAATCTCAAAAGATCTTAACTCAAGAGGTAGTACTCAAACACCTAGTCTTCAATTTCAAGTTTGGGGTAAAAGATGGATGATTAGGAGTATGATTCTTGGGTGTAAGAGTATTATTTATATATGCTTGTACCAATAAGGTTTGTGGGAAGATTGTTGAGCTCAAATAAGTAAATATTGGGTTGTGGATTAAACGAAATCTTGAAGAAGAACTTTGTAGACATATGTGCACGCCTAGTGTTTGATAAAATGCTCAAATGAGCTAATGAATATCTTCCTAATTTGTGTTCAATTTTGTTATGTCTCAAATAGATTGGGATTGCTAGAATTTCCATAATGTTGTAGTAATATAAGGAAAGCTCAAGGCAAGGTATGTTGGCTAAACTTCTTTCCTAGAATTGAATTACATGATGTTGTTGTAAGTCCCGAGTTATTCTTTATAAATCACCTATTCCAAATAAGCTTTGTGTTGAAAGGTATATGTTCAAACTGTGTTGCAGATGCTCTTATCATATGATGTTATCCTTCGGGAATGTGTTCAAAGCATGAGTTGGGTATAAAAATATTATGACTCCAAGTAGTGGTTCAAGTGAAGGCTATTATGCCAAATTGTTTAAGAAGTCTCGATGTGCATAAGACTCTTAATTGCTTCTAGGTGTACTAAAGGTCGTGATTAGGGATTCCTTGTTATCGGTAATCTATATAGATGCTTGAAAGTAAAAGTAGTGAGTTGGGGATATAAAGTGTGAAGTAGTGAGTTGGGGATATAAAATGTGAAGTAATGAGTTGAGGATATAAAGTGTGAAATAATGAGTTGGGGATATAAAGTGTGAACACCGTGCCAAGAATGAAAGTTATACTTGTGGCCAATAGTTCCAACGAAGTGAAATGATGTGTGAAATATTATAAAATGAGCCTCGATTCAACTATTCCCAATGGACTCCGAAAATAGAATTACCCAAAAGCTTATGTATTCAAGTCATGTCCAAATGTATTTATTCTAACTAATGTTATGTTTGGTAGGTATTTCCAATGTGTTTTAAGCCTTTACATATTTATGACTTGAAATTGTGTATTTCCCTTTTGGGGAAAGGTACTTCGAGAATATTCTCTATGTTGATGTTTATAATGATGAGCCTTGAAAGTAATGAAATGAAAGTATGAAATATGAGATACGGCCATCCGGCCTTGAATGAAGAATAATATATATGGAAAAGGGGATCCAATGAAATAATGATGTTGTAAATAGTAGAAAGTACTAACTAAGTGATAGTATGAACATGAAATGTGGTCGTTTGCCTAAATGAAATTTATGTGTTGTATGTTCCAATGGTTTCAACTATAGTTGTATGCTTCTAAATTAATGTATGTAAATGACTTCGATGTCAAGTCATCAAGAATCATGAATTTAGATAATGACCTCAAGATGTCAAGTGAGTGAATAACGATATGAATGGGAGATGTCCTATGCTAAATGATGATGAACCATAAGAAAAGAAATTGGGCTCATGTGTCATTGAAATTGACTTATTGATTCACCATGCATATGCTAACGTAATGAGTTATGTTTCTCCACGATGAGCATGAACATGAAGTGTTCCAATGATCTGGGAACTTACGACCTTAATGTAATGTTAATCATGTCGCTCTGAGTTTATAAATATTTATGTGAATAATGATGTGTTATGAACCCTATAGACGGGCTATGAAACACATATATGTATAATATGTGAACCCTATGGACGGGCTATGAAACATATAGGTGTATAATATAATATTAATGAACATTGTGAACAGTCTATCAAACACACATGTGTATTGTATGGTATAGGTGAATCCTGTGAATGGTCTATGAAATGCACAGGTGTATTGTGTAAGTAAACACTATGAACGGTCTATGAAACGCCCCAGTGTATTGTGTAAGGCCCCGTTAAAAATTTCCTAAAGATTTAAGATTTTAAAGTGCGCCTGCCGTATTTAAGGATAATGTATTCGAGTATTAAAGGAGGCCTATGGGATAGGACCACATTACTTTGAAATGAAAATATATGTTTAAGGTGTGTAGATATCTCAATTAGCATAAGACCCTACTTCAAAAGAATAGAAATCCCTAAATATAAAGACTTAGGTTGTGATATACCTATCCAATTACAGCTCTCTTAGTCCAGTTAATAACTCTTTAAACCGTTCGTCATTTTGACATTTCTACAAGAAGTTATGACCAAATTACCAAAGGCCGGCAGAGGACTGAACTGCAGATGCGAAGCATCCGAGGCCGCATCTGAAAGATGGGTTGGCAGTGAAGTGCTGCCATAGCATCCGGTGCAGCATTCGAAACCCAGATGTTGGGGTTCATTTTCCCCACTTCATTTGGACAAATTTTGGATCTCTTCTCCACTCTCTCAAGACCACCAACTCCCCTCTTCTTCAAGGTAAGCAATCCCCATTATCTTGGTGTAAATTCCATCATTTCTACACTAGTATTGATGAAATCTACACATAAAATAGTTAGATATTCAAGAACTCAAAGGAGGGTGTTGTAAGATTGCTTCTAAAAGGTAATCCTACACACTTAGACTTACATGTATTGATATATTATAGGAACATGAGTATGCATTAAGTATTAGAACTTATGGAATGGTGATTGTAAGCCATAAATTCCGAATTTAAATACATAACCATTGTATAGATTGAAAGGTGATTATTTGATGGGATTTTATTTGTTGGGTGTGGATGGATGGTCATGTATGTGATGTTGGAAGTTATGAATTGTTTAATAATGATGGTTGGATAAATTGTTGGTAAATGATAGTAGTTGGATGAACTAATTCTATGGTCAAGAGATGTAGAGATTCATGCCTACTAGGTGTTTGATAAAATGCCTAAGTGGCATAAACTATGGAATTTGTTACTAATGTTGTTCCCATAGGATATTGCTATTGTAGATTGATGCTTTTAGTGCAGTGGATCATTGTAGTATCATTAAGGGGCGAATTTCATGTATGTTGGCTAAACTACTCTCTCAGAATTGAATTCCACGATGTTCCCGTGAGTTTCAAGTATGGTTGTGTCAAGTTCCTTATTCTACGCTTCGAGATATTCCCAATAAATTTGATTGTCCCGAATAAGCAAAGTTTTGAGAATTATGTATTCAAAACATGTTACGAATGTTCCTATCACATTATGTTATCATTTGGGAATGATATGTGTATTAAAATTCCATGTCTTTGAGTCATGTTTCAAATGAAGGCTATGATGCCAAATTGTGTGAGGAAATCTCAATATGCTTAAGACTCTTAATTCTCATATGTGTACCTAAAGTATTGATTGGAATTGCCTTATTGTTAATAATCTATAAAGATGGTTGGAAGTGAAATAAGTGAATTGGGGATATAAAGTTTTGCCAACATTCCAAGAGTGAAAGTTATACTCGTGGCCAATGGTTCCAATGAAATAAGATGGTGTGAGAAAGATTATGAATGATCTTTGATTTAACTGTTCCAAAATTGACTTCGAAAATTGAATTGCCTAAAAGCTTATGAACTCAAGTCATGCCCATATGTGGTTGTTTTAACAAATAATATGCTTTATGAGTATTTTCAATCTGTTTTGCATTCTTACATATTCGTGAGTGAAAATTGTGTATTGCCCTTTTGGGGGAAAAGTACTTCAAGAATTAATGGTGTTTTACTTGTTGATGATTTTAACTTGCGCATCAATTGCCAATTAGTTTACTCCATTTGTCAGAAAGATATCTATTGTGCTTAAATTGTTCATTTCTAATGAACTTAAAGTTATGATTTTTGAAATATTATATATATTGATATTTATGATGATGACACATGAGAGGGAAGAAATGAAAGTGTGGAATATCAAATACGACCACCGTGCCTTGAATAAAGAATCTTGTGAATGGCAAAAAGAGCCAAGGGAATATTGTTGTTGTTATTGGTTGAAAAGATGGTGAGGTAAATACATTTGTACCTCTCTTACCTTTATGTGCAAAAACAATAATAATATTATTGGGAGTATCGATAGTTACCAAGGAAGGGTAGGTTGAAATAACCTAAATCTGAAACTACACGTGCCGGTGTAGGAATGGATTGTGATTATTACCCATATTTGGGATGATATTGATGTGAAAAAACTATTCCCCTTAATTATGATGCGATGATTGATAGAAAAGGACGATGTCGATCCACACAACATTGTGGTGAGATGGCCTAGCCGATCGGGTCGTGATCGGACACTATGTCGCACATATGGTGGTGATTGTGCTAGAAAATGTAATTGAAATTGTGATTGTAGTTGATGTCTCTAATGAGATGGCCTAGCCGATCGGGTTGTGATTGGATTCCGTGCTAAAAGTACAATAGTATTGGTATTGAGAGTGATTGTGGTTGATGTCTCTAATGAGATAGCCTAGCCGATTGGGTCGTGATTGGACTCCGTGCAAAAAGTACGGTGGTGTTTGTATTGTGAATATTGGTATTGTAAATATTGGTATTACCAATATTGGTATTGTGACCATTGTTATTGAGAATATTGGTATTTTGAACAGTGGTATTGTGAATAGTTGTATAGCGGTGCTAAAGATCTCCCAACCAAAAATAATATTATCATCATATTTTGATTATCACTTCATAGTATTATCTTCATATTTTGGGAATTATTATGTTTTAACTTGGCATTTGAATATCATTGGTTGTTGATTGTTGTTTCCGTGTTTTTCCCTTTCTTACATTGACATTCTAATTTAAAAGAGGAAAATTAGCATTACATACTAGTATTATTCCATATGTACTAACGTCCCGTTTGGCGGGGGTGCTGCATCTTTAATGGATGCAGCTGGTGCATCAACAGGCAGCTTTGGTCCTCATTAGAAGTCACTCTCTATTCAACAGATTTTGGTGAGCCCTACTCTATTTCGGGCCTGATGTTATTTGAGTTATACATTGTGTTTTAAGGTATAGTCGGGGCCTTGTTGCCAACATTTCCATATTACTCTTCTGTTGCACATAGAGGCTCCATAGACAGGTTGTGGGTGGTGTTTTATGTGGGGAATTGAACTAGCAATATTGGTACTTGGAAAACATGTTTTTCATTATATCTATAAAATTTTAATATTTTGAAAATTATAAATGAAGCTGCTAATGGAAATTAAATGGGAGTTGTTAATGAAATATTTTCAGTGTTTGATTAATGGAGTACATCTCCTCTTTATTCATGGATGAGTTTGGGTAAAAGGAAATCTAACAAGCTTACATGGCCGGGTTCACTCGGTTGAGCGCCGGTCGCGCTCCCGTAGTTCGGGGCGTGACAAACTTGGCATCAGAGCCTAAGGTTTTAAAGTGTCCTAGGATGTCCCAGAGCCGTGTCTAGTGAAGTCCTTCTTATCGGTGTGTTGTCGACCACATCTATAATGAGGAGGCTACTTGGACATTTAGGAATTTCAGAACTCTTTGATACTCTATATCGTGTGATAGAGCTCAAGATAGGAAGTTAATTTCCTCGTCATATCTCATTTCCCATATGAGTAACCGACGGGTTCGAGGGAACGAGGAGGTATTGAAAGAACAAGTTGCTAGGGGAAGTTTCCTAGTTCCTATTAATGTTATCGCGCCACTGGAATATGTGGTAAGAGCACCTAAGAAATTAAAGAGGATTATTGGCATCAATAATCCAGAATTGATATGAAATAAGAGCCACTCGGGTTTATGTTGGATGATTCTTGAAATATATTATGGTTGTGGAAAGAGGGGGCACAAGAAGGGCACAAAAGCCCTTAGGTTGGCTACATCCATCCCGGTCTGCCCGATATGCGGGCAGGAATATTTTGCGCCGCGTTGTGAGTATGCTCAAGAGTGTGTTAGGGGTGGAAGGCTTGGGAAATTCCAATGGCCCACATAACAAACCAGTATAGAGATTGTTACTCCCGCCATGAAGGCTTGGAGGAAGGATAGGGGGAATGTTTTTGATGTATACAAAAAGGGTAAATACCAGGTCAGTGGGGCAAGTCAGTTTAGTGGACTTCATCCCCATTGCGTGAAGTGTAAGAGAGATCATTCGGGGGTATGTCAATATGGTACCAATGCATGTTATGGTTGTGTAGTCGAGGGGCATCAATTAAGGTATTTCCATATCAATCTAATATTACAAAGTGAGTCACCCCTTGCTACCTTATTGTGAACACCGCATTATTTTTCTTGTTGTATATGTACATCCTTATTGAAGGGGCCTACACAAATATGGTCTTAACCAAAACGTTGAATCACAAAACATAGCATGTACTTACTTTCTGAATTAGACACATTATTCGTGAAGCCACTCTATCACAAATTCTCTTACTTACAATCTCTGGTGGAGCCGAGCTCTATAATTATTTTTTTGGATTGAGTTATAACTCTAGGATTAATACTTCCCATTTGGTTTCCTAAATTATCAACAAGAGACTATACCTGATGAATTTCTTACAGAACCTTTTTATTCAAATGGATAACATCTTCTCACTTGTGCTTATGCATGCACANGGGCCTGATGTTATTTGAGTTATACATTGTGTTTTAAGGTATAGTCGGGGCCTTGTTGCCAACATTTCCATATTACTCTTCTGTTGCACATAGAGGCTCCATAGACAGGTTGTGGGTGGTGTTTTATGTGGGGAATTGAACTAGCAATATTGGTACTTGGAAAACATGTTTTTCATTATATCTATAAAATTTTAATATTTTGAAAATTATAAATGAAGCTGCTAATGGAAATTAAATGGGAGTTGTTAATGAAATATTTTCAGTGTTTGATTAATGGAGTACATCTCCTCTTTATTCATGGATGAGTTTGGGTAAAAGGAAATCTAACAAGCTTACATGGCCGGGTTCACTCGGTTGAGCGCCGGTCGCGCTCCCGTAGTTCGGGGCGTGACAAACTTGGCATCAGAGCCTAAGGTTTTAAAGTGTCCTAGGATGTCCCAGAGCCGTGTCTAGTGAAGTCCTTCTTATCGGTGTGTTGTCGACCACATCTATAATGAGGAGGCTACTTGGACATTTAGGAATTTCAGAACTCTTTGATACTCTATATCGTGTGATAGAGCTCAAGATAGGAAGTTAATTTCCTCGTCATATCTCATTTCCCATATGAGTAACCGACGGGTTCGAGGGAACGAGGAGGTATTGAAAGAACAAGTTGCTAGGGGAAGTTTCCTAGTTCCTATTAATGTTATCGCGCCACTGGAATATGTGGTAAGAGCACCTAAGAAATTAAAGAGGATTATTGGCATCAATAATCCAGAATTGATATGAAATAAGAGCCACTCGGGTTTATGTTGGATGATTCTTGAAATATATTATGGTTGTGGAAAGAGGGGGCACAAGAAGGGCACAAAAGCCCTTAGGTTGGCTACATCCATCCCGGTCTGCCCGATATGCGGGCAGGAATATTTTGCGCCGCGTTGTGAGTATGCTCAAGAGTGTGTTAGGGGTGGAAGGCTTGGGAAATTCCAATGGCCCACAT
>AWOL01S0026691.1:0-10941 GCA_000715115.1 Nicotiana otophora | reverse complement strand
GGTCCATAGAAGGCATTGAATATGGAGAAGATAATGAATAATGGTCGTCTGAATTAGGTGAAGGGGAGACCATATTGTAATCAGAGCTCAATGGAGAAGGGCGATTATCGAAATTTGCAGGGCCTGCAGCTTCAGATATATTGCTCGTACGAAAATTAGTATATTCATCTTGATCATGATTTGGATCAGATTGTAACATGCTCCCAAATGTTTGTTTCCTAGGGATATTGATGTTGTCTTCTTTCACCATATTGTGTTGTTTTCTTGAATTATTCCTCATCATCTCTTGTTCCAAAATCAATCAACAAGCTCAAGGTTGATGATAATGAAACAAGAACAGAACAAATAGAAAAATAGATTCTATGTAATCCCTATTAATGGGGTGGAATAAAGAAAAGAAAAGTTACGTAAGATGTTTGGAGAAGAATATATATATATATATATATAATGTGTGTATATGTTTGTGAATTATTCAAAAGAAGAGAGATTAAGGTACGGTCATGAAGATTTTTTGGTACAAGACTTTAGGCAGGGCAAAATTAAAGACGTAGCTCTCACGGATAGTTGACGTGCAATTTATCAATGAGGATTTCTTTTTGTTTTCCATCAGGTGTTCGTTATGGTTAGACTAAGTTCGGATTCGTGTCAAAAACTCTTATGTTAAAAAGTAAAGCACTTCTATCAAAAATAATTTTTGACCCAGAGCTTGAACGCGAAATCTCTGATTAATATGAATGTGTACTTGACATTCCACCACGACATGTTTACGAAAATTTCCTTTGGCAGTAGGAACGCCCGACTTTTAATTTTGATGCTTTTCTCCTTTTGCGCTTTGTTTTTCAATGGTTGATCATAATTCACTTGTTATTCAATTAATACGTATATCTTGCGTCAACATTTTCAGAATTGGTTTGTTTTCTGAAAATCATAGCTTGTAAATTTACATTTTCTCCTGCGAGAGTACGGTACGTAGAAGGATAAAAAGATAGGACTTCGAGTATTTACACCAAATCACATAAATATTTTATAGTTAAGTATATATTTTGGTAATTATACAAGTCCATAGTCAAATAATAACATATTTGTATCATGTATTGATTTATTTTGTGTAAATATTAAATGTGAATATATAAATTCTTATGGTGGATAGTATGCAGTTTTCAAAAAGGAGATTAAGAAGGAAGTTCCATTAAACTATATCCAATAATATAGGTAAAACATAGATTGATTCTGGTAAAACTACGAAGAGAGCAAAATATACGTTTTTTCTTGATGATATAACAGTCACCGCCCATATATCTACTTGGAAAAACTACAGCAACATCTCTTCTTAATTTAAATTCCGTCGCCTAAACTTATTTAACGAAAAAGATAAACAGGAATATGTTTAAATATGCTACCTATTAGTAGATTGATTCAGCAAGAAAATAAAAGGGATAGGGGATACATTATTACACGAGCTTATAATAAAATAAAATAAAATATACTCAATCAAGCATAGGAAAAAGAAAAAAAGTGTTATTTTTTCTCAAAAAATAATGGATATAAGAGGGTGTTTGGTTGGTTCGATTAGGAGATTTAATCTTCTCATAAAATCCAACATATTTTAGTACAATGCTTGGTTATTACTTTTTTATTCTAAATTATGCAGAAATGTATGTATTATTTTATGTAGGATAGAAAGTGGAATAAGAACATGAATATTATTAATATATGCATTAAAACAAGTAAAATGATAAAACTCACAGTGGTAATTGGATACAAATTTCTATGTTATTTGAAAGTAAAAACATATGTTTATTGTACATTTATACCTATTTATAACCAAACTAAACATGACACAAAAACTAATCTTTACATTATAATTCCTCTACATCTCTAATTTCTGTATTACTAATCTACCTTTTTTCTATTATAAACTTTCTAATACTCGTTTGAGTTCAACTCCACAGCCTATTTATAGGCTTTAACTCCTACCAAACTATATGCATTAAAATTTAAACTATTTCAATCTCTTTATTAGCTAGATAAAGAGACAAGGTGGGTTGGTCTGATGGTAAGCACCCTCCACTTCCAACCAAGAGGTTGTGAGTTCGAGTCACCCCAAGAGCAAGGTGGGGAGTTCTTGGAGGGAAGGATGCCGAGGGTCATTTGGAAACAGCCTCTCTACCCCAGGGTAGGGGTAAGGTCTGCGTACACACTACTCTCCCCAGACCCCACTAGTAGGATTATACTGGGTTGTTGTTGTTGTTGTTGTTTATTAGCTAGATAGACTACATTACAATCTCTCTTTTTTTTTTAATTAATCAACTATATAACAATATCTTTGATGTTGAAGCCAATTGATAGGCTTCAACTCCTACCAACATCAAGATGCATGGATAGACAAAACCAAAATTTTAAAATATAAAATTGTTCCTTTCTTTATTAGCTAGACTAGATATCAACCTTTCTTTTAAAAAAAAATATTAATCAACTAGATAACAATATCTTGTATGTTCAAATGGTTGGATAAAATATAAAGCAATGTCTATCTTTGTTAGCCAGATAACAATCTCTTTGAAATGATGGTTGGAGACTTGGAGTCTTGTCAATTTCTCCCCCTCTCAGAAGGAAAATTTCGTCCCCGTATATTATTCGATATAACAATCATTCAGA
Source organism: Nicotiana otophora (assembly GCA_000715115.1). NCBI lineage: Eukaryota > Viridiplantae > Streptophyta > Magnoliopsida > Solanales > Solanaceae > Nicotiana > Nicotiana otophora. The sequence goes on along the minus strand of AWOL01S0026691.1, from coordinate 8,283 downwards.
CAGGTTACAAGATATTGTATCGGAACAAGTATCCACTCATAATGTAACACAATGACTTTGGCAATCTTAGCTGATTATTGCACATTACGACTAACTCCATTTGGATCAATCAAGAAAGTGATAGCTTTATCAAGTACGTCGGGGGACCATATGTCCTTTTAGGAGTGGCTAACAAATTATAACTCTTCAGGTTACTTTACTGTATTTATTAGTGTCACGAACCACCGCAGGCGTCGTGATAGCACATAGTCTCTAAGACTAGGTAAGCTGATATTTAATTATATTTTGAAGCCATTTTTTTTTATAAGTAATCAAAACTAACAGCATAACAAATATAAATATATAACCTTCCCAAGAATGGTAGTACTGAGTCACGAACTCTAAATAAATACATGGAATGATCACGAGGACCGAATATACAATACTGTTTGATTAAAAATTAACAGTACAATAAAATGAAAAGACTCCAAGGGACTGCGACGACCAAGCAGCTCTACCTTGAATCCTTACTATCCCGCTTTAACTTCGCTCAAGCCCGATATCTCCAATACCTGGCTCTGCACAAAAATGTGCTGAAGTGTAGTATGAGTACACCACGGTCGATACCCAGTAAGTGTCAAGACTAACCTCAATAGAATAGAGACGAAGTACAGTCAAGACACTCACTAGTCTAATAACATGTGCAATATAATATACAAAATATTAGGAAACAAATAACATCAAGGCAACATATAAAACAACCAATGATATGCACAATAAGACAATAAAATCACCATTTAATATCGCTTATCAATTATTAAATACAATTACACCCAGTTAAATCAAGTTCTTCAATTAAATATCTTTCACATATAATTCTTAAAAATAAAACTCTTTTTCAAATATAATTTCGTCGAATAAATATCTTTCAAATACAATTCTTTCATATAATTCTTCTTGAATAAAAATCCTTTCAATTAAATATTTTGAATAAAATTCTTTCGATTAAAGAATCACTATGTGACACCTCATTTCAAAATCATAAAAATACGGGTCTCAGCCCATTTTCATATATTTCGTAAATACGGGTCTCAACCCATTTTTCATATTTTCACGGCACCTCATGCCCATAATTAAATCGTCATATTTTTCCGGCACCTCGTGCCCTCATTTCATATCACAACTGCATAGTCAATTCACGTGCCAAATATTATTATCATTTCATCACAGCACCTCGTGCCCATATTTCATATCACAACTGTATGGACAATTCACGTGCCAAATATCCTCATCATTTACTCACGACACCTCGTGCCCACATTTTATTTTATAATCCGCCTAGCAATAGCCACAGGCTCTCGATTTCAATATAATTCAGATTATTATCAATTTACCAACAACAAGACAAATTGCACAAGGTATAAAAATAAACACAATAAAATCACAATATCACATGAAAATCATCAACACCACAACCCCACATCATCACATATCGTCCCTGACAATAGCCATTCGTATCGCTCCTATTTCCACCATATCACTCCTATAGCAAACTGTATCGCTCCTATTGCCGCCATTATCGCTCCTATAGCCAAACTTATAGCTCATATTATCACTCCTATAGCTACCCGTATCGCTCTTATTGCCACCCTTATCACTCCGCCCAGACAATATTCCAACAAATATAACCACAGTGAAATATCACCCTTATACCCCACATAATATCAACGGTGAAATGCCACCCTTATATCCTTACAATAATAATTAACACAACACAATAATTTACACGGGAAATTATCACGGGAAAATAACAAAATTAATTCATATCACAATTTGCCCAATGGCCACAATCAAATTTCAAAGCTACAACCAAGTCAATTAATTTCACAACAAATAGCCGAAGGCTCCACACAGTGTGTACAACACCCAAAAATAATCAACGGAGATAGAAATTTCTCAACATAAAGCAAAGTCTTCATTAACTCTAAATTTTTAATAATTATATAAATATCTCTTCTTAAGCTCATTTAATTAATTATTTGCAGAGAGAAAAATTCAAAATAAAATTAAATTCCAATAATTAAAAAACCAGCAAATTCACGGAATTTCATAAATAATGAACAATTACATCAAATTGTCATATAACAACAGATTTAACAACAAGAATTTAGGCACGACAAATAGATGATTAAATATATGTCAACAATTATCCAATTTACTACCCAATATGCTCGAGACTTTAACTCAATAAAATTTGCACATATAAACCAAATACGTACTCTTCACCTCACGTAAATGGTTTTCAATTATACAAATTGCACATAAGACTCAATGCCTAAGGGGTAATTCCCCCACTCGAGGTTAAGTAAGACACTTACATTTTTGAAGTTATGCCGATATTGCAAAATCGCCTTCTTGCTTAAATTGACCTCCGAACTGCTCAAATCTATCCTAATTAATTGTATAACTTCATTAAAATTCATCGGAAATAATTCCGGATAATAATAGGTCGACTTAAAATTTTATTCCAAAAAGTTTAAAAAACTCAACGCGGGGTCTGCCCCTTGGAACCCGACAAAATTTTCATGAAATCCGAACACTCATTCCTATACGAGTTCAATCATACCAATTTTATCGAATTCCAATAACAACTCGACCTCCAAATCTTAAATTTGTGGTTTATGAAGTTTCTAAATTTTTTTCCAAATTTTCATATCAAAGTACTAATTAAATAATGAAATCAGTGATATATTCATGTATATTAACTAAATACGAGTTAGAATCACTTACCCTGATGAATTTCTTGAAAAACCCTCGAACAATCGCCACAAACCGAGCTCCCTAGGTCCAAAATGTGAAATAATGCCCTAAACCCCGTTTATATAGTGCACCCTCTGAACTCCCCTACGTGGTCTGCGAAATTCCAAGCGCGGCCGCACCCCAGGTCCCGCGGTCGCGAAAAACATGGTGCGGCCACGAAATTCTTGGGGCTGCACGGTCAGGTTTTAGTATTTTGGCCTTCACTTTCTCTACAGATGCCCAAATTATGACTTCTTTACCTTTCTGCAAACTAAACACGAAGAGCTACAACTTTCATTTTTGAAATAACTTAAAATTCCTTGTAGATCAAATGATATAGGCTTCCGAAGTCGGACCAGCAGATCTGCAGAACTTCCTGGAGCGCGGCCGCGAACAGAATTGCGCGATCCGCAAAATTTTGAACGCGACCGCAAAATTCTACTGATGTCCACGCCCCTCCTTCGCCTCAATGCCCCAAAATGCGTGGTTCGCGTCCCTTCTTCGCCTCAGCGTCCAAAAATGCGCGGTCCGCGCCCCCGAAAGTGCCAGAACAATATTAGAGTGTCGAAATGTCCGGACTCGCTCAAAATTCACCCCGAATCTCATCCGGAACCTCCAAGACACAAACCATATATGAATTTCAATCATAAAATATGCTACGGACTTGCTCGCACACTTAAAACACTGAAAGAAGTCGTCTTGACCCGATATTGACTATGGCCAAACTCCCAAATTTCTTAACTTTATTAATCTCTCAACCAATAATCCAAAACTACACCCAAGCCCCTTGAGACCTCAACCAAATATACCAACAGGTCCCAAAATACAATACGAACTTAGTGGAGGCTTCAAATCTCGTCAAACAACGTCAAAATTATGAATTGCGCCTCGAATCGAATTATGAGTTTTCGAATCTCCCAACTTCTATGTTTTGTGCCGAAACATATCAAATCAATCAGGAATGACTTCAAATTTTGCACACAAGACATAAATGACATAATGTAGGTATTCCAATTTTCAGAATCGGATTCCGACTCCGATATCAAAAAGTCAACTCCCCGGTCAACTCTTCTCTTTTAAGCTTCTTAAATAAGAATTGTCATTTTAATTAAATTTCGAATCTTCCGAAAATCAACTCGAACACACCCACAGGTCATAATTCTTATTACGAAGTTGCTCGAGACCTTAAGTCATTGAACGAGGCGTTAATTCTTAAAACGATAGGTCGGGTCGTTACATTCTCCACCCCTTACACAAATGTTCGTCCTCGAACGTTCTAAGAATTATTCTGAGGTTACCAAATTGATGATTTTACTTTTATACATATACTCACAGTTGATTCCACGCTACCGCATTTGAGATAAGCCCGACAACATCATCTCATTTGAGATTATTTCTTTTATTCACTCTTATAAGCCTTTACGCCAATTCCTTATACTCCAATTAAATTTCAAATTCCCTATATCAAGACACGGTGTTAGTCTCAACCGGCTGTAGCAAATCGTGCCTACGCATACATCAACTTTCTTGATAGTATTGAAGTACTTCAAAAACATTTCTGGGGTGTTACATTCTCCCCCGCTTATGATCATTCGCCCTCAACTACATAACATAACTTATCTCTTCTTTTGCATGTCTTAATCTCCCAAATTTTTCTAACTCCCAAATTTTTCAGAAATTCCGATAGAGTCTCCTCTGTAATTGGGCCTATCCACCTGCCAGAGTAACACCAAAATAACTCCTAACAATATATCCACAATATATATATATATATATCAATAACACCAATCTCAGCATTACAAGTCCTACATTATCACAATGATATCAGAACATGAAACACATCATATGTATGCTCATCACCACATCTCTAGTCTTAAAATTTGCTCATAATTAGTTCCAGCATCATCAATTAATCTCATATTAACCACCACCTCATTTCGAATTTGCACAACATTGACAACCGAATGTGAGGCATGAAGACCTCATGATCACTTACTCAGATTAATGAGTCACATTTAACGTCACATGGGCACTCATCACATAGGCTAAAACTCAATGTTTACAGCACGAAAATGGCTGAATATCCATAGAAAATATACAAGAATTATCAAATAAGCCTAACAGGCATGACTCCCTATTAATATTATTGTACAAATTAAATTTCACAAAGGGAGAATTTAAACTCATAAATATTTTACCATAACGACCTCGTCCTTTCATAACCTCCACCATGGCTTGCAGCCCGTTTTAAATATTTCACATCATATAAAAAAGCGAGGATCTTGTCCTCAACTCTGAATCACAAATATGTTGCACATTGTGCCAACTGATATTTTCAATTTTCTTTCTTTCTTCTTTTCCATAAATTTCGTAAACATTTTTCATAACACATAACGAACCTCCATACCGGTAGGACATAATTCATAAAAGTGAAATCAAATATCCCGAAATCACATCAAAACCCAATGTAGTGAGTAATAAAAGTTACTTTTGGACTTATAGTCCTCAATAGAGCCCAAAAATAAAAATGACAGACACGGGCTCACACCTTCAAATCTCCCAACAGTGATAAACATATAAGTGGGTCACAAATTTACGAAGCTCAGCCATAAATGGAACATAATAGGAGGACTTACCTCAATATTCAGAACCGAATCAAATTAAGAAAAATATCCTTTTATGATAAAAAAAAATCAGGATCATACATGTAACGACACCATTTGGTGTATTGGCCTCAGCCAAATCATAGTGATTAAATCAACGAATCGGGCCTCCACCTCTTAGGCGCCCACTACCCGCCTGTCCTCCACCTCTAGTTGACTGTGCACGTGGAGTATCAATTGAAATAAAGCTTGTAGCTGGAGTGTTCTGATGAAATCCACCCCTCCCAAGTCTAGGACAATCTCTCATGATATGCCTAGTATTACTACACTCATAACAACCCCTATAAGGTTGCGGCTACTCGTACTGAGTCTGTGCCGGATAACTAGAAAAACCACTATAAGAATCTCGTGTCGGTGGTGCATGGTAAAAACTTATTAGAGCACTCCGAGTAATCTGATGTGTGGACTAAGCTGGCTGACTACTCGAGCCTCCGCTATAATGGGTCCTAGCTGAAGAGTAAAATCCACTGAACCCTTCAGATCTTCGAGATCTTTTGGCCTCCTTAGACTCCCTTTCCTTGCCTAAAACACCATCAATCTTCCTTGCAATCTCCACTACTTTGTGAAATGGAGTATCAGTTTGAAACTCTCGAGCCATGCATATTTTAATATCATAATCGAGCCCCTCAATGAATCTGCGGACCCGTTCTCTGATTGTAGGAACTAAGATAGGTGCATGATGGGCTAAATCACTGAACCTGATAGCATATTCTGACACTATCATAGTGTCCTGACGCAACCATTCAAACTCTGTGCGCCACACATCTCGGAGAGTCTGGTGAACAAACTCTTTCAAGAACATTTCCGAAAATTAAGCCCAAGTTGGTGGTGTTGCATCGGTTGGTCTACCTTCTATATATTTTCCATCACCGATAGCTACGCCTGACAGTTGAAATGTAGTAAAGGCAACTCCGCTCACTTCCACAATACCCATGGTGTGGAGAATACGGTGACAATTCTCTCAAAATCTTTGGGCATCCTTAGCTGTGCCACTGAAAGTAGGTGGACTATACCTCTTAAACCTTTAAATTCTCTTTTGTTCTTCTACTGATGCCCTGGCCTGACCTCAGGCTGAACCGGAATAACAGGTTGTACCGGTACTACACCGGGAACCTGACCAATATGATCCTGCTCCTCTGGAGTCGTGGTAGGAGTCTGAGCTACTCCCCTAATCTGCCAAATATTTGGTGCAACAGATATCAATCCAGCCTGAGTTAATGTAACAAACATAAAAAAACGAATTGTGCTAAGGTCTCCTGAAATCCGGGGGTAACAACAGGTGTTTCTGGTACCTGTCCCCCAATTGGAGCTACTAGTGGCTACTCAACTGTTATTCTGACAGGGGCTCTAGTCGCAGCACGCGTCCTTCCTCGACCTCTACCTCGGCCTCTACCTTGGCCCCGGCCTTTTGCAGCCCTAGCAATATGTGCGGATGCCTGCTCAGCTAATCCGGTAGCACGTGCCCTCACCATTTATGAGAGAATAGAGATACAAAGGCTCAAATTCCAAAATCAACAAATTCCGCACGATAGGAATGAAAGAAGTGGAAAATTCCTAACAATTCTGTAGCCTCTCGAAGATAAGTACAGACGTCTCCATACCAATCCTCAAGGCTCTACTAGACTCGTTCGTGACTCATAGAACCTATGAACCTAGAGCTCTGATACCAACTTGTCACGGCCCAAAATCCCACTGCAGGCGTCGTGATGGCATCTAGTCTCCAAGACTAGGTAAGCCGATTTTTAATTACATTTTGAAGACATTTTTTTATAAGTAATCAAAACTAACAGCGGAACAAATATAAATATAACACTTTCCCAAGACTGGTAGTACTGAGTCAGGAACTCTTACTGAATACATGGAATGATCACCAGGACCGAATATACAATATTGTTTGATTAAAATTTAACAGTACAATGAAATGAAAAGACTCCAAGGGACTGCGACGACCAAGCAGCTCTACCTTAAATCCTTACGATCCCTCTTTAACTCCGCTCAAGACCGATATCTCCAATACCTGGCTCTGCATAAAATTGTGCAAAAGTGTAGTATGAGTACACCACGGTCGGTACCAAGTAAGTATCAAGACTAACCTCAATGGAGTAGAGACGAGGTACAGTCAAGACACTCACTAGTCTAATAACCTGTGCAATATAATATACAAAATAATAGGAAATAAATAACATCAAGGCAACATAAAACAACCAATGATATGCACAGTAAGACAATAAAATCACCATTTAATATTGCTCATCAATTAATAAATACAATTACACCCAGTTAAATCAAGTCCTTCAATTAAATATCTTTCAATTATAATTCTTACGAATAAAACTCTTTTTCAAATATAATTTCATCGAATAAATATCTTTCAAATACAATTCTTTCATATAATTCTTCTTGAATAAAAATCCTTTCACTTAAATATTTTGCATATAATTCTTTCGATTAAAGAGTCACCATGTGACACCTCATTTCAAAATCATAAAAATACGGGTCTCAGCCCATTTTCATATATTTCGTAAACACGGGTCTCAACCCATTTTTCATATTTCCACGGCACCTCGTGCCCATAATTAAATCATCATATTTCCCCGGCACCTCGTGCCATCATTGCATATCACAACTGCACAGTCAATTCACGTGCCAAATATTATTATCATTTCATCACAGCACCTCGTGCCCATATTTCATATCACAACTGCATGGACAATTCACGTGCCAAATATCCTCATCATTTACTCACGACACCTCGTGCCCACATTTCATTTTATAATCCGCCTAGCAATAGCCACAGGCTCTTGATTTCAACATAATTCAGATTGTTATCAATTTACCAACA
>AWOL01S0026690.1:71404-81737 GCA_000715115.1 Nicotiana otophora | reverse complement strand
AGCTTATTTACAACGGAGTACTAAATGAACATCCATAATATAATATATTCATAACACATTTGAAATTATTGAGCAGATGTATATGTTCAAGGAAGTCAAAGAAAGTGACAATATCACTTGTCTACCTTTTCAATCTTTCATAATGATCTAATACTCATGCTAAATACAATATATATCCCCAAAGAAGTGATAAAGTTTATGGTTTACATGAACTAAAAGCTTTGTTCAAGACTGCACTTTTTGTTTCCAAAACATAATCACCCCAAGTCAATATTATATATTTATACACCATCCATGTTGAAAATACAATAAAAACACATATATCATAATTTTCCGAAAACCCAATAATAAAAAAATAATTAAAAAATCATTACCAAAAATATAAAACTAATGTACAAAAAGCTTAAAATCTTTCATATAAAAAAAAGCAAATTAAAATACCAAAAATCTCTTTTTTGAAGGGTAATAACTATTATAAATCATTTAGCACCACAAAGATATGTTCAAAAACTCCACTCTTTTTAAAAATTTGTCACCTTATGGGATCGGGTGGTTCGCCTCGGCAGAATTATGTATCACACTCTTATGGGATCGGGTGGTTCTCCTCGGCAGGATTATGTATCACACTCTTATGGGATCAGACCGTTCACCTTGGCAGTTCTATGAAATACTCTTATGGGATAGGGTCGCTCGTCACGGCAGAATCGTGCGAAATACTTGATAAGGAATCTGCGTACTCATGTGTTTCCTGACTTGAGATTTGACCGTTGATTTGATGTTGACCATTACGTATTCCATTTGAGGTATCTGATAATTGACGACTTTGTGTTCACTGTTCAGTTGTAGATCGTATTATTTGCCTATATCTGTTCTCACTGTTTACTTACCATATTTCATACTTGTCTACCTTCTTATATTTGATTTATTAGACCACTAGTAAGTGTCAATGTCGACCCCTCGTCACTAGCTCTTCGGGGTTAGACTAGATACTTACTGGGTATGCTTTGATTTACGTACTCACGCTACACTTCTGCACTGAATGTGAAGGTACTGAGACATGTAAATTAGGTGGTCATCTTAGCGCATCGGCGCAACTGGTGATGGGACTTTATGTCGAGCTGCATTCTATGCTACGATTCGCGGTTCACGGAGTCTCCATCTTATTCAGTTATTATATCTTGTCTATTTTATATTCCAAACAGATGTTGTGATTGTGTTGTATTGTTCTAGTAGACGCTCTGCTCTTGTGACATCGGTTTGGGAATTCCTAGTGGATGTTCATTAATGTATTTCACATTATTATTATCACTTCACTTTATGATTTATTTATATTCGGAAATTTGGTAAAGAAAATAACATGTTTCTATGAGTGCTAGATTTTATTCTATTTATTTAATAAAATTCCTGATTTTAAAATTTTAAAATGGATAGTTAAGTGAAGGTTTATGTGTTGGCTTACCTAGTAGCATAGTTGGGCGCCATCACGACGCATTATGGGATTTGGGTCGTGACAACTTTGTAACAGAGCGCTAAGTTCACTTAGGTCTCACGATTCATGAGCAAGTCTAGTAGAGTCTTGCTGATCGGTGCAGAGATGTTTGTACTTATCTTCGAGAGGCTACCTGGTTGTTAGGAGAACCTCCCTTCTTAATTCCTCATCGTGCAGTTTGATTTAATTGAAGCTTATGTCTTCATTTCCTTCCTACTCATTCTTTTACGATGTTGAGAGCATGTTATCAACTGGGCATCGAGGAGTTGTAGTGGTGCTACAAATGTGGTGTAGGATATTTTTCCCTGTATATTTGGGCGGACTATTATCATCACCTTGTGGAGGGCTGTTCTATCATTTCAGCCCAGTGTTAGAGTTGCCTATGGTTTCGAGGCTATGCATAGTGTATTGTGATGTTCATGTGTTATCGCGCAGTGATAGTGTGAATGGTAGGGTACTTATTTATGTGTTGCGGCAGTGAATGTCCCAAGAGGATGATTTCTTGGTTCATGGATTAGAGATTCAGCATTTAATTCCAGTGGAGGAGAGGCAATCGGACTATGGATGTTTAGGCTTTGGTTAAAGGAATAACAAGATTGGATATTTTTTAACGTGGTGGAATTCTTGTTTTGATTTGGTGTCGTCGTCTTTCTTTGAACACATTTAGGCTCGTCAGTGTGATGGTCTTCATTGGTTTGCCTTCGGGGTAGGGTGTTGTGAAATGGTAGCTAAGAAGTGGGTATCAGAGATGGTGGTGTGTCGCAACTTCAAGGTGGAATCGGTGTTTCTAGTATTGATGGCTCGCAAAAGATGATCTTTATGGAGGCTTAGAGTTGGTGACAATTCATTAGTTCAGATGTTACATAGATGGATTATAATTTGAGGTAATATTTAAGTAGCGAAGGATGAGGAAGGACATGGAGGGTTATGTCTCGAGGTAGAGGAGTTGTTGGCAGGTCAAGTACGAGCAGGAGAGATCGAGTAGTTTGTTTAGGAAGTTTGAATGTGACGTGAAGAGTTTTCTTGGAACGTAGAGGGATGTATAAGCTTGATTATCATTTTGGGATGCAACATGACTTCGAGTTTTGGAACATATTGTTGGACCTTCAATTGATGCTAATGGGATGAACAGACTATTGCAGCTGGTGGATGAGTGTGGATACAGGAGAGTCAATTGATTTTATAATGGTCGAGGTTATGGTTATGTTGTTCGAAGATGTCGGTATGAGGTTACACAGGTGGGCTATCTCCTGTGAGAAGGGTAGGGTTGCATGACTCCTGATGAAGTTCCTATAAAGAGTTATGCCTTCTACCCAATGGGATGTATGTAATGCGATGTGAGATTGGATTGTTTGAAGAAGATGGTACGACTGTCAGGAGGTCGAGTATGAGATTATTGTTGATAATTCAGGATGTGTTATGATTAGTGCAACAAGAACTTATGAGAAATTTGGTTGAGCAACGGTGCGAGATCATGGTAACTGAGAAGGAGGAGTCATTATAGGTTTTGGATTTATGTGATTGTGGCTTAAAGCTAAGTGGGGGAGCCTACCATCTATGATTGGGTCACGTGGTTATGTGCATTTGCAGTTTCGGGGTATCGGTACGTTGGTGGATTAGTTATGACTAAGGGAAAAAAATATCAGCGGTAATTCGAGCAAGGAATTTGATGGATGTGTGCTATATTTTGCCCTATCGGTTCATGAGAAGATTATGGAATGACTCAGATTGGATATTTCTTTGTGAATGTGACGTGCAAGGGAAATGATTCATCCGGTTGCTTCATTGGGTGCTCATATGCTGATGGAGCACTAGTAGTTGGGTTATATAATCGGGACTGGATTAAAGTGGGCGACTCTCAATAATGGTTCTAGTGGATTCGAGATTTTAGGTGTGGTGCTTAAGGATTTTCAGGTTCGTTATGTGGCCGAGGATTGGGTTTTACAGTAGAGTTTGAATATTACTTGGAGCATTTCTATGTTATCAACGGGTCTGCGGTGTAGTGTTAGAAAAATTGTATTGTCGAAGAGCTCAACCAGGTTTTCCTTTCTGCTCGACTTCTAGATGAATGCTGATTCAGGTTTCTTTCATGTCTTCTTCACTTCCAAGATTTACCACTTCCGTTTCTTTGAGGATGGGCTTTTTCTGACTCTCTAGTTGTTCGATCTCCTATGGGATTTTGTCTGGCATCATACTTTCATCATACTCCTCGTAATCTATGTCGTTGCGCTCGATGGTTTCGTTACATGTCACAATTGCGGAACGCCGGCTTTTAGCATTTTTAATTACTGAAAATAAAAGAGTGGTAAATAAGTTGCAATATTTTGAGAAAATGATTCTTTTTATTTCATCAAAAGAGGAACGTCTTAAGAGTTCAAAAGAGGCAAATGACAAAAAGGTACAAACACAGTGCATGCCTCAATAGACCGTGCGCTTTTCAAAAGAAAACTTTTATAGTTCCATGCTACCAAGACCCCCGACAAACCAAAGATGGACTGGCGGTCCAATTCTGCAACTCTTCTCCTGGTTCGGCATCCATGATAGTCGGTGTCTTGATGTTAGTCCCTTCATATCATTCTTCAATCATATTCACGAACAGTTTTTCCACTCCGTCGATGATATCATCTTCTGATACGGAACTCTTTCCCGGACTTGAAACATGCTCTGGCACAATCTTTTCCCGAAGCTACCGGTATGAGCTTTCCCCTCCGGAGGTTGATATCCTATGTCGGCCCTTCCTTTCTGCCCATTAGGTTCATTGGCTTTGTGATCTCATCTAACCTGGCTCCCAGCTCTGTTCCTAGATTGTATCCATATTTCATCCTCTTCCTCATAGCCATCTTGGATCTATACAGTGACTACAATCCCAAGTTGTTTCCAGTATCTACTATTTCAGTAGGATACTGAACTCACTAATCGCATTATTGACCTTAAGCAAGGAGGTGTTGAGATCAATGGGTACTCCTTTGTGCATGAGCGACTCAGAAGGAATGGAAAGATGGTAGTAGGGCCTGATGAATAGCTATGGAAAGACATTGTACAATTTTGGCACAACTCTCCTATTGGAGGACACTCTGGGATAGATCATACATACAGGAGAATAACTGCCCTTTTTTATTGGAAAGGGCTGAAGGAGGATGTCCAAGTTCATGTCAAGCAATGTGATACTTGCTAGAGAAGCAAGTATGAAACCACACTTTACCCAGTATTGCTTCAACCCCTCAAACTACCTTCACTAGCTTAGAGCAGCATCAATATGGATTTCATTAAGGGTTTACCAAAGACCCAAGGAAAGTTAGTAATTTGGGTGGTAGTGTACAGGCTAACAAAGTATGCTCACTTCATTGGAGTGTCATATCCATACTCAGCTGGTGACATTGCAAAATTATTCATGGAGCATGTGTTCAAACTGCATGGGATGCGAGAAGATATAATTAGTGATAGGGACCACATATTCACTAGTTAACTGTGGCAAGAACTGTTCTCTATGAATGGAGTCATTCTTAGTACTTCCACAGCCTATCACCCTCAACATGATGGGAAAACAGAGGTTGTCAATAGGTGTTTGGAGACATATCTCATGTGCTTTTGTTCTGATTCTCAGAAAGACTGGTTCTCTTACTTGGAATTTGATGAGTGGTGGTATAATACCACATCTCACTCTTCAATTCAGACCACACCCTATGAAGTTTTGTATGGTCAACTTCCACCACTCCACTTACCTTACATTACTGGAGATTCTATTATGGAAGAGGTGGATAGGAGTCTGCCAAAAATGGAGTTCAAATATCAACTGCTGAAGTACCACATACAAAGGGCCCAATAAAGGATGACTACACAAGCTAATAAACATAGGTCTGACATGCAATTCAAGGAAGGAGAATGGGTGTACCTCAAGATCCAACCTTAGAGACAAATCAGTATGTCAGGCTCTCACTTTTCCAAACTCTTATCCAAGTATTATAGGCCATATCAAATCTTACAAAAAAATTGAAAATGTAACCTACAAACTGTCATTACCTTCTCAACTTCTTCTGCATCCTACATTTCATGTATCCCAATTAAAACCTTGCTATAAAATACCTAAGAAGATCTCACACCCTCCGGTCATTGATATCTCTAGCCCTTACTGTCCTCAACCTCAGCAAATTTTGGATAGGCGCATAGTGCAAAAAGGAAACAAAGCAATTGCTCAGGTACTCGTTCAATGGGAGCAAACATCACAAGATTAAGACAATTGGGAGGATTATCAGTCTCTAAGAATTAGATTTCCTAACTTCCTTCCTTGAGGACAAGGAAGATTTTGACAAGGGGAATCTAATACAAATAGCTTCCGACAATGGTACCTTATGCTTGTTAGGTGATACGAGGTCATTAAGTTAGTTGGTGTTAAGGCTGAAAATAAGTTTGGAAGATGTTCGATTTAGTCCACTTATATTTTTAAGTTATAGTTTCAAGTAATTACATATTAGCCCTACATTTTTGTTTGTCGTTTAGACAAGAGGTCCAGGTCAGGTGGTTAGGAAATGGTAGAGTACAGTCGAGTGCCAACTAGGGAATCTTTCTTCTCTCATTCTATATATTTTAATTTCTATTCTTATCTGAGAATCAATCAAAGAACACTCTCTTTTGTTTTGCCCAAGTTTTCCTTCTTTGCCTTTACTGTTTCATTGCCTTTCTTTAGCATTTTTTTCTTCTCTTCTTACTGTTTCATTGTCACTTCGTATCAGATTTCAACCTAAGTCACTCTCCCGCTATACAAGATAAGAATTTATAGTGGATTCAAGTTAGAAAAATTAATTTTATCCAAGTATTAGTCTAGAATACGCGAGTTATCACATATTTATTATAGAGATCTTCAAGAATGTCCACTAAGTGGATTTCACGAGAAAGCTTCAAAATGATAATTCTTTTATTTTGGTTTTGATATATGCGATATAGAACATTATAGTAAATATTAGTGGTGAAATTATTTTGTTATTGAATGGCAAAATCATGAGAAGCCAAGCTTTAAAGAGAAAGTAAAGTTTTGAATGGGAAAAATGTTTGTTAAATTACTTAAGTATGAACCACAAGCCTACGGGTTTGAACATTTTGGTAAGAATTTGAATTCTAGTGCTTAATTTATAAAAACAATTCAGTTGTGCGCATATCCATAACCAATTAACCCAGAATTTCAAAAAGTGATTAAATTGCATATTTTGATTTAATTACTTGTTAAGTATGCAACTGCCTGTATTGCTCATATTTAGATAATATGATCACATACGACTTGAGATAAATGAAGGGTAAGGTGAGAGAAAAAAGAAAAAGATAACAACGCGACTATACCAAATCTGTCACTTTATAAAGTAACACTTTTCATCGAATTTAACGATACAATAAAATTTAAGTAACAATCAAAAAATATATTTTATTTAAAATAACAATACAATAAAATACAACAAGTAACAACTGTATGAGCTAAGAATTATCACAATTATATGTGAGCCTAATCGGCATTAAGGATGCCTTCGAAGGCTTCCACGTGTCATCAAGATGGTCTCAACAGAAGATAGAAGTGAGGGCGAGGACCCAACAGAGGACGAAGACGAGGACGAGCACTCCATTTAACAGAGCACTAACGACTAGTTTAGAAACAGTTCCATACAGAGAATAATTTAGTGAATATTCATTCCTTCTGTATTATTAGGGCTTTGTGGCCCACGTGCCCTTATAAATAGAAAGATATGTAGTTATGGAGGGGATTGGATACTCATTGTAGAAAAAATAATACATCGACATTCTCTGAAGATTCTCGCTTTATTGACATACAAAATATACCTTTTTCTTGAGCTCTTTATCTATCTTTTCTCCCACGATCCGGGGAGGATCCGACTATTCAGAGGCTTATCACCACCTATCTTTGTCAGAAGGAATATCAAAGAATCTCACCTTTTTCGGGTGCCTCACACGCATTTATTTATATAAATGCCATTCATTATTATTTACTTCCATTTAATGCTACCTTTTTTTGTTCTTGCATCGTTGAATATTGTATTATTGTTGCTATTTATTGCTACTGAAATAGTATCTATGACATATTGCTACCAAATCGGTTAATCAATCTTTTGAATATTAATATTGGCTAAGATTAACTCTATTTTATTAGAAAATATGATTGTTTAAACATAGATCTAACTTTTGGGTCAAACAGTTTGGCGCCGACTGTGGGAAATTTCTCAGCCAAAATCTTTTAGTTTCCATTAGATCTATAACTCACATGACTTGTTAGTCTAACAAACCACAAAGTTCATCTCTTCTCTCTGCGCGTACACAAATTTCCATGGCAGATAACCAAGGAAAGAGAATGAGGGAAATAGATAATGTTCCCCTTAACCTCATGAATGCCATCAACGAAGGCTATGACACCCAAGGCGAGGAAGTGACGCCCACGACATCTCCTAGACGAGAGAGGTCGCATGCCTCTTTCCGCAACGCAACAAAGCCAAATGGGAAAGGAGCTTCCACGTCCACGGGAGAGGGGGCGTCACCTGCTATAAAAAAGCTCTTTGAAACATGTTGACTGATACTCTAGTCAGCAAGCTCAGTAAACAAGCTCCATGCACAACCACGGAAACCACGAGAGTCCATGAAGCACAACGCGGGGATGAACAGGACGACCAACCAAGCCATCTGACTCCAGGTAAAACTCATACTATTACTGACAATGCAAGTGACAACATCCTCGCCGCCGTGTTGAAAAAAATGAAATAAATGGATAACGAGAAGAAGGAACTCAAAGACCAAATGAAAGAGCACCAGAAACGGGTAGACAAAATACCAGGTACTCCAAAATTGTTAACAACAAGAGATGCAGGCAGGTTTGTGGAACAGTCGTATAGCGTAGAAGCGGCTCCACATACCATACCAAAGACCTTCAAGATGCCTCCATATCTCAGAATCTACGATGGGATGACCAACCCCAAAGATCATGTGACCCACTACGTTATCGCTGTGAAAGGCAACAACCTTACCAAAGAGCAGGTGTCCTCCATCCTACTGAAAACATTTGGCAAAACCTCATTGGAGGGGCGTTGACATGATATTCACAGTTACCAGCTCGTTTCATATAAGCATTTGAAGAAATGGCCGACAAGTTCGCGACGGCACATGCTGGGGCCAAGAAAGCTGAAAAAAGAGTAAACGACATCTTCGCCGTTAAGTAATCCCCAGGAGAGGGATTAAGGGACTTCTGAGCCTGGTTCAACAGGGTGAGGATGACCTTACCAAATATTTTCGAAGGAATGGCCATAGAAGGTTTTCATAATGGGTTGAGCAGAGAGGGTTCTAGCGCGACCAGAAAGCTATTGAGCCGGTTGATGAAATATCCACCGGCCACTTGGGATGAAATCCATAATGCCTATTGTGCAGAGGTCAGAGCAGACAACGATGATCTGAATGGACTAACTCGACGACGCACCTCGGTACAATCCGAGCCTAGGAAAGAATGCAAGGATAATACGAGGAGAGACTACACAGTATCGCAGCCAAGCAGGGAACGACACCAACCCTATGTCACGGCACCCATACCCTCCTTTCGTTATGAATATGGCCCGTCTAGGCAGAGATCAGGCACTCTCAGGAACGATTGAGGTATAACTCCTTGTTATCTGCTCACAAATTTTGTGTATCACCTACAGAAGTAGTCTACGCTCTCGAGAAGCTTGGAATAAAAGTTAAATGACCACCAAATATGAGGTCGGACCCAAACACAAGAAAATATGACGCCCTCTGCGAGTTCCATTAAGAACGTGGGCACAAAGCAGAAGATTGCATCGCCTTGAGACTAGAGGTGGAAAACTTGTTGTCATAAGGGCACCTCAAAAAACTCCTCAGCGACAAAGGCAGGAATATCTTAGAAAGGGGTCGAGAACGTCCAGGCCCACCAAAGCCCCCTTCACTAGCTCGTACCATCAATATGATTATTGGTGGGAGTGATGACGCCTCTATCAACGACATCAAATTCACCGCCATCCATAAGCTCAAATGATCGATCACCCATGAATGGTATGACGGACTCGAAGAAAGTATCATCTTCGATGAGTCAAATGTCGATGGTTTGACTTTCCCTCATAATGATGCAATTGTCATTACTTTACGAATTTTAGATACTGATGTTAAGAGAATTATGGTAAATGACAGAAGTGGGGTATGCATCATCCATCCCCGAGTCTTCGCACAGATGAGACTCGAGGATAAGATAGTGCCACGTTGTATTACATTAACCGATTTTAACAATGCAGTTGAACGAACTTCAGGAAAATCACATTCCTCGTTCTCACCAGCGGAGTAACTCTAGAGATAACATCCATATCATAGACCAGGACACCACATACAACGCCATCGTGAGATGACCATGGATACACCCCATGAGAGTCGTCCCCTCCAGCTTATACCAAGTGATCAAATTCCCAACACCTTGGGGACCATTCAGCATACGAGGGGAACAACACATATCCCGGGACTGCTACTGAATCTCCATAGATAGCAGTATACTCAACAAAAGAAAGAAAAGGAAAAAGAAGCATAACAATCAATAGGGTCGAGGTTGCCACAAGGCAAAGCCAAGGAAGTCATTATGGATCCCGAGATGGTCGAAGTTGCTGAATCAACCGTAGAAGACCTCAACCTCATTCAACTAGATCATAGTGACCGCAGCAAAATAGGCCTATTCTGAGAACCAAATATTTAGTCAATTTTTAACTAACGCATATTTGTTTGCCTTTAGTCATACAGATATGCCAGGCATCCCCAAAGAAATCGCCACACACAAACTGAATGTCGACCCCTTGTACCCCCCCC
>AWOL01S0026690.1:46814-69418 GCA_000715115.1 Nicotiana otophora | reverse complement strand
AACTAATAAGGCAAGTCCGATGAAAGTTCAATCCCACCATCAACGAAGAAGTTGAGAAGTTATTGGAAAATGGTTCCATCAGGGAGGCGAAGTACCCCAAATGGATCGCCAATGTAGTGATGTTTAAAAATAAAAAAAGAGAAATAGATGATGTGCGTGGACTTCACGTACCTAAACAAAGCATGCCCAAAAGATTTATTCCCACTACCACACGTCGACCAACTCATCGATGCAATGGCATGGCACGAGCTGTTAAGTTTTCTGGACTCCTGCTCAAGTTACAACCAAATACACATGGAGGAATAAGACCAAGAGAAAACCATGTTCATCACCCACATGGGAACATATTATTATAAGGTCATGCCATTTGGATTGAAGAACACAGGGGCTACCTATCAAAGGTAGGTCAAAAATATGTTCAAAGATCAACTCGGCAAAACCATGGAGGTGTATATCGACGACATGTTGGTCAAGTCCGTGAAGGTAGAGGATCATATCGACCACCTAAAGGCAGTTTTCGATATACTAAGAAAGTACATAATGAAATTAAACCCCGAGAAATGCACGTTTGGCGTAGCCTCAGGAAAGTGTTTGGGTTTCTTGGTATCACAGTGAGGGATTGAGGTCAACCCATACCAAATTAAGGCTCTCAACGGGATACCAGAATAATTGACTACTAATAAACAAGTTCAGAGATTGACCAGTCGAATTGTCGCCCTATCCAGATTCATCTCGCGATCGTCCGACAGATGCCACAGGTTTTTCAGCATACTCAAAAAGGATAACGCCCGTGAGTGGACTCCCGAGTTTGTACAACCACTACAGGAACTGAAGGTGTACTTGTCATCACCACCCTTGCTTTCAAAGCTCGAGTCCGGGAAGCGCCTCATCATTTACCTCGCCGTCTCGGAAGTAGCAGTAAGTGAGGTCTTGGTTCGAGAAAAGAAAGGTACGCAGTCTCCAAGTTATTATATCAGTAAAACACTTGTCGATGCCATGACGAGGTACCCTCACCTCGAGAAACTATCCTTGGCCCTGGTCATAGATTCACGAAAGCTTAGACCCTACTTTCAGTGCCACCCTATCTCGGTCGTCACCATTTTACCTTTAAGAAGCATATTACACAAATCCGAGTTGTCGGGGAGGTTGGCCAAATGGGCCATCGAGTTAAGTGAGCACAACATCACTTATCAACCTCACACAATGATAAAGTCGCAAGTACTCTCTGACTTCATCGCAGACTTTAGCGTAAAAGTAATGCCTGAGGCTGAAAAGGAAGCCACTCAAGCTTCTCTTCAGACATAGGACCTTTGGTCCTACATATCGACTACACGTTCAATGCATGTGGATCTGGAATGGGACTCGTGCTCGAGGTTCCCACTAAGGAGATAATTCGCCAATTTGTAAGATGCCTAGATATGACTAACAATGAGGCCGGATATGAGGCCGTAATTGTAGGATTGAAAATAGCACTCAAGTATAGGACGAAGCGATTAAAGCTTAGTTGTGATTCTCAACTCATAGTCAACCAAGTTACTAGGACTTTCCAAATCAAATAGTAGAGCTTGCAGAAGTATCAAACCGAGATCCGCAGATTACTACCCAACTTCGACGAATGCTAGGTCGACCAAATTCCACGAAATCAGAACGTCAAAGTAGATGGCCTCGCCAAGTTAGCCGCCGCCACCAAAAGTATAACTCCTAGGGATAAGGGTGTAGTTCACCTCCTCAGTTCGGCATTGGACCACATCGAGGTAAAATGTATAAATTTAACTTGGGACTGGCGTAATTGTATTGTAAACTATTTTGCAGGACGACACCCTCCCAAATGACAAAAAGGAAGCCAAAAATTTGAGAATGTAGGCTGCCAGGTACAGTCTCCTTCACAACGACTTGTACAAAAGAACGCACGGCGTCCCCTTGGAAAAATACTTAGGCCCGAACCAAACCCAATGTGTCCTCGAGAAAGTCCACGAAGGTCATTGTGACAGTCACTCCGGTGATCTAGCACTTGTCAGGTGCCTCATATTGGCCCACCATGAAACAACACGCTCTAGAATATTTGAAGAAATATGAGCAGTGTCAAAACTACGCCCCGATAATTCACCAAGCAGGCGAGTACCTCCACCCCGTTATTTCTCTGTGGCCTTTCATTAAATGGGGAATAGACATCATGGGACCCCTTCCACCAGGATGAGGTAATGTAAAATTCCTTTTAGTTTTAACTAACTACTTCTCTAAGTGGGTGGAACCAGGAGCATTCACCCAAGTTCGTGAACAGGAGGTAATCACCTTCAGATGAAAAAACACGATCTGTCGATTTGGCCTACCTAAAGAGATAAGTTGTGACAACAGGCCCCAGTTCACAGGAAGAAAAACCACTAAGTTCTTCGAAAACTGGTATATAAAAAGGATATTTTCAACTCCTTACCACTCAGTTGGCAACGGACAAGCAGAATCCTCCAGTAAGTCTATATTAAACATCATGAAAAAAGAACTCGAAAAAGGCCAAGGGACTGTGGTCAGAAGTACTCCCTGAAGTATTATGGGCGCATAGAACTACCCCAAAGATGAGCACAAGAGAGACACCTTACTCTCTAGTTTATGGAGCCAAAGCAGTTATACCAGTCGAAGTCGGAGAACCCAGCCTGAGGTACTCCCATGAAAGCGGCACCAACAATGACGGGAGTATGAGGAAAGATCTCGATGAGGTCGAAGAGAAAAGAGACATGGCATACATAAGGATGGTCGCTCAGAAACAACAAGCGGAACATTACTACAACAAAAAGGAAAAGGTTCGACTACTCAAGATCGGGGACTACGTACTTAAAGCCAAAACCCAAGTAAAGAGGAATCCACAAGAAGGAAAATTGGGAGCCAACTAGGACGGGCCATATAAAATTATAGGTAAAGCATTCAAGTGTTCGTTCTAATTGGAAACTATGGAAGGGAAGCCCCTTCCAAACAATTGGAATATCAGCCATCTCAAGTACTTCAACTTCTAAAAAATGAGAAGTGCCCTGTGAGTCGTACTCCTTTTTCCCTCATTTGAGTTTTGTCCCAATAGGGTTTTCTTAAGGAGGTTTTTAACGAGGTGACGAGTGGGATACTTCGAGTTTGAGTATATGAGAGCAAACATATTTTTCATTGCCCGACTCCTCAAGATTCTCCAAGTCAAACAATGAAGGGACTAGATATACTGGGACTAGAACGCCACTCAACATCCAAAACTTATAATTTTCTCCAAAATCCTGCCTAAGGGAAAAATGATGTAATCAGAGCAATGACATAAAAACAATGGAAATACACATTTATCGAAACTACTCTCCTAAATAGTACGTTCGACCGAGCTCGAACAACACCTACCGGCTCTCGACCCTGACTTAATGAAAGGTACGTTCGACCAAGATCGAACAATACCTATTGGACCTTGGCCCTAACTTAATAAAAGGTACGTTCAACCAAGCTCGAATAACATCTGTTGGCCCTCGACCCTAATGCAATGAAAGGTACATTCGACCAAGCTCAAACAAGACCTATCAGCCCTCGATCATGAACTAATGAAATGAAAGTTCAACTAACTTGAGAAACTCCTATTGGCCCACAACCACTACCTAATCAAAGGTACATTCAAACAGCCTGAACGACTCTGATTCAGCCCATGACTATAACTCAAACTTAAATGTACGTTTGACCAGCTCGAACAACACCTATCAGCCCTCGGCCATGACTCATTTAAAAGTATGATTCGACCAGCTCGAACAATACCTATCAGCCCTCGTCCATGACTTATTTAAAGGTATGATTCGACCAGCTCAAACAATACCTATCGGCCCTCGACCAACATTCAGGACACCACTTTCTCCCAATAATTGACAGTGATATGAAGAGCTTTGTTGTGACTTGCGCCTTCGACAAGATGTTCGTATCTTCTGAAAGTGATCTAATTTAGTTTGACCATTTTCCCAATTATTGCGGCCAGCGCCTCACTGGTGGTTTTTCTTGGTACACTTACCTTGCTTAGTACTTTCAACAGGGCATCCTTATGACTGTCATAACTCATCAATAAGTCCATGATCGATATTTGTGCTGGGTTTATCTTCAGTTGCTCCTCCATGAATTACTCTTTGGTCGACATTCGCTTCCATAACTCGGTGGCTTTTGAGTCTGTTATGTTCCTTCTTTGAATTTTCTCTCTTCCCAAGTTCCCTCGATTGGCATCTTCAGTAGCGTAGCATCTCCCATACTTAGTCATACCATGGGTTGCGGCAGAGTCTGTCATTTTGGCCTTACCCTTTTGTTGGTACATCCATGGGACAGTTTTGTACTCCCGACTCTCTTTTTCCCCTATAGCAACGACAGGTTATCACTGATAAGTATGAACTGTCACTGTAGGTCTCACTTGTACTGTAATCATTGGAGCCCTTTTAGGGGGGACCCTGGTGGCTTCTACATTTCCTATAGTGATAATCGTCCCCTTTATGTCATATTCTTCATCTAATGTGATCATGTTGACCCCCTGATTTCGGTGATTTGGCAGCAGATTGCGATTCATATTGGGCGGTGCCGGAGTGGACTGAATGGCTCCTCCCTTGATTACTGTTTCAATCTCATTTTTCAACTTAAACCAATCTTAAGTATCATGCCTAGGTACATTAGGATGGTACACGCACCTTTTAGTTGCATCAAAATACTTAGAGGGATACTCAGGAACTCTTCCTTCCACTAGATGTATCAATCCGGATCTTCTCAATCTTTCAAACAATTGGGCCAGAGGCTCAGCAATCGGGTATAATTTCTAGGACCTTTCTCTTCAAAATTAGGACGAGGGCGTGGTGTATAAGCGGGTCGATTTTGGTGAGTAGTGGTTTGGAAAGGAGCATATGGTCGTTGTAGGTTCGGGTTGTTGTTGGCTCGAGGAGGGTTGTATTGTAGTTGATGATGATAATATGGTTAGGTGTTATAGACTGTAGCATAAGTGGGTGGTGGTGAATGATTTTTTGGGGAATAGGAAGTGTTTCAATGATGTGGGTTGCTTTGATAGTAAGGGACGACTGCTGAGACCTCCTCTTTCTTCTTCTTTCCACTGCCGATCAACCCTGATTGGATCGCCTTGCTGGCCACTTACAGTGCTTCCATGGATTGAACATTACTAGATTTTATACCCTATTCTAAGAAAACTCCCATCTTGACCAACTCGGGGAATTTCTGTCCCATCATTATCATTATTGTTTTGAAGTATATCCCTTCCTGGCTCTGATAAAATACTTGGTTAATTCACTGTCATCCAGTGGAGGTTGTGCCCTGGCAGCCTCTAACCTCCACCGACGTGCGTATTCTTGGAATGACTCGAATGGTTGTTTCTGCTAGTTCACCAATGCAAACCTATCAAGAATGATATCTGTGTTGAATCAAAATCGATTCATGAAGTTCTCTGCCATATCTTGCCAAGTTCTCCAGTTTCGCGGATCTTGTCGAGTATACCAGGTGAGCGCTTCTCCCGTCAGGCTCCTTATAAATAACTTTATTCTCAGCTTCTCATTCCTCCCCACTCTGACTAACTTGTCATAATATGCCCTCAAATACGCGTGGGGATCACCCGTCCCATCGAAGATATCGAACTTTGGAGGCATATACCCTGCTGGCATATCCACATTCAGATGGTTACACAGATCCTCGTAGTCCAAACTTTCACTTTCTCAAGCAACTTGTAGGTTCTTCATTTGTTTTCTCAAGATTTGTAACTGCTCAGGTACTAACTCCTCTTCCTTACGCCTGGCTTCCCTCTCCATCTCGGCATATTGGTCAATCTCATAAGGCACCCTAACCGTGACATGCGTTGTAATGGTAGGTTCAGAAATGACATATACAAGGGAAACATATCGTTCATGAGTGAAGGTATGTGCTGGTTTGGGTGAGTGGTAAAAGTGACTCCGTCACGAGGAGGGCTGTGAGTTGCATTGGTGGTAATAGGTGGGTTTTGTGGTGTCTGAACGTACTGTGGTACGTAAGGAGTGTGGATAGGGGGATTTGATGGGTTTGCGGGGGTTACTAGAGGTATGACTTGAGTGGTAGGAACTGAAGTTGGGGTGTTGTTGTTTTAGGGTGATGTGGAAGGAAAGTTGTCATAAATTGAATCTAAAGAAGGAAAACAAGGAGGTTGAGTAAGCGTTGGCACGGCCAGATGTGCCAGTTCCCTGATATGTTGTACTTCCTCCCTTAGAGACTTCATTTCTTGGGCCATCCTAGCCACGTGTTCATTTTTCCTGGCATCGTCCTTGTCCCTCAATCGCCCTGGGCTATCGGCTATGACAAGAGCATGTTCAGTCGGGTTTTATGTAGCTGACATCTTTCCTTTTGATCTTAGATTGTATAGTGGTTCCGTCAGTTCCGGGTCGACACAAACCAACTTTCTTTTATTTTGGGGGTAATAATAAAGCAAAATAAAAAATAAGAAGAAAGAAAAGAAAAATAAATAGGAGGCGGTTTCTTCATTTATATAAGCAAGCAATCACATAGAGTAATTAATTCACGCATTAAGGCTAGCGCATTTCCTTGAATTCGTGGGGACGTCTCATGGCCGAAGGTAGGCCTAAATCGTAGATGTTTGACAAATATTTAGACTTGACACATTTAGATCCGAAGCAATTTTCTTTTCATTGATAATTTGGATTGAGATAAGTGGGAACAAAGATTATATCATTGATTCATAGAACTGCATGGTCTTGGACAACTTTCCCTTTAGGAAAGTAAAAGAAAACTGGGGATAGGGTACAAACTGGGAAAGAAAGGGAAATCAACCAGCTTCTAGTAACTATCCTCGGAGTTGTTTCCCATCTCCTCTTCTTCTTGTGGTTTTTCCTCTGGATCTTCCTCCAGGTCTTCTTCAAACTCCTCCTTGTCATTGTTGAACTCTGACCCTTCCTTTAGATCTTCTTCTGCCTCTGTACTAGACTCTATTTGGATGCGCTCCACTACTTGTTCATCATCTTCAGCAGGTGGCAACATGTGATCAATGGATCCTGGGACCACTTGACGGTGCATTGAAATAGTCTCAAGGTAATGTGGCAGGATCTCATGGTACATTTGCAAAGCAGCCACTGCGTCCTCTAGCCAGGCTATACCCTCTCTTCTTGGTTGGGACATCTCGACCTTCCTCGTTGAGCCAGACATAATAATCAGAAGTGCACCATGAGTTTTGACCCATTGGAATTGTGACCATGTCGTTCCACTCTTCTTGGAGCCTTCTTATCCTAGGGATTGTAATCTGTCTGTTGTACTCATCCTCATATAATGTTGTCCTTATCCATAGAGGCATATCCTGGATCATCCCAAACTATCTGAGAACCCGTAGGGGTGAGTATGGTTGAATGCCCTCAAGTCTGATCAGCTCAATAAAGTATTTCTGAGGAGTCCTTAAGATTTCTCTTCCACCTAACCATGATAGATTCCAGTTGATCCATTCTACACTCAGATTAGTCAACATTTCCCTCCACTCTTCTTGCCTATGTGGGGAGACCCAATGTCTCATCCCCTCGTTGTGATTGTGGATCATGTTGCTGACGCCCATAAGGTAGTCAATAGTGGCCTCTCACTGGAAGAAATGTTCGGTAGCCCAGATTTGAAGCAGCAAGTTACAACCCTTAAGGAAATCATACCCTCGTGCACATGCGTACAAAGCCCTTAGCATCTGAGCTAGCACCACCAGCACCAAAGTAGCTTGAAGGTTGCCACGGAAGGTCACCAGAACCATGGGTAATAGGTTGATGTTGATCCGACCCCTTCTCTGTGGGAAGACCAATAATACCAACATCGCCAATGGAAAGGTAATAGGTGTGAGACTCTCCCATGTTTCTTGGTCACATTGAAACTCTCCTGAATACCACTCATAGCTTTCACAGTGTCCAAACCTATCGAATAGCTCGTCGAAGCTCACCCATCCGTCCTCGATATTTCTCAAACCCCGACTATTGGCCAGGCCTAAGTCATCCAAGAACCTGTACCCGGGCATAGTAACTGGTCGTAGTTGTTTCCTTCTGTTGAACGGCAGCTCCGTGAAACTAGTAACTTCTTACAATGTCGGTCCTAACTCACAGTCGGCAAACTTGAACACCACCTTAGCCGGATCCTAAAATTCTATCAGCAAGAGATTGAGCACCATGTTTGCTCAAATGTTTAGCAAAGCGGTCTGTGTTCCCAGGTGTGTCCGAATATGATCTCTGTGTTCCCGGCGAATGTTCTTCAACCACTGCTTCAACTTGTGTAGCACTCTCATCACCATGTTAATCTCAGGGATGTTTTGGCTGATTTCCATTTTCTGAGGTGGATAAAAGAAAGGTGTTTGGTGAGTGTTTGCTTAGGATATTTAAGTGTTTTGTCAGGTTTGTTTGTCTTTCCACAGAAGTCATGTTGTTGGGTGCATGACCCGTTGACATTAGGGTGGATTTCCTAATTGTGTGTCGATGCCAAGGACCGACTCACCTAAGGTTTATGCAATATGACCTATTCTTACTAGAGTAGAGTGTTTCCTACTTTTGAGTTGGACTAAAGGCTGCGAGAAGTTATGTCACCTGACCTGACAAAGCCATTCTCTCAAACTAGAGAGCTTTGAAAAGAAGGTTCGGAGGGGTGTAAAAGAAAACCCTCGCGTGCAATTGTGTGTGATAGTATACGGACAAGACTCGATAGGAAGAAATATGATGACAGTGTATATATAAAGCAGTAATAGTTAAGAATGTGGCAACAATAAGTATGAAAATAAGCATAAAGAGCAAATAAAGCAGGTAAGCACGTAATTATAATTTTATCCACAGATAAATCAATGTACAAATAAATCTAAATGCTAAATATAGTATAAGCCTACTAAGGTCAGAACCTAAGTGTGAAATTTCCAACAGAGTTGCCATGTTGTTGCACCCTATTTTGCTCTAGTCAAAACAAGATTCAACTTGTGGTTTCTCTGTTGTTGATGAAACAGAGTCGCCATGGAATATTTAAAGGTATACCAGGGTGCCTATTTAATTACTAAGTCATATTCTTTATTAGTCTGCTAACCGGTGAGATTATGGGTAAGGGTTCTTATTCTTCTAACGGGAAGGTGTTAGGCACCCCTTAAAATCTACTTGAGGTATCTCCATAGGACTTAGACTAAGATTTAGAATCAATTATTTGTACTATGCCTTAACTAGGGTTCTAAATTAGGGCATAATTCCTATGAGGGAAGAGTGTAGTTTTAAAGAGGATGGATTTAAAGAAAAGTCTTTAAAAAAATGATGTTAGTGCATAAATGCTTGAATAGAACTTAAAGGTATATATGATGTTTATATGCAAACATGTGAAAAAGAAGAGCTAAGCTAGAAAACGTTTTGTCTTTTAAGAAGCATGGAGGTTTATATTACTCTAGCAAAATGCTACGAAAGTGAGCCTAAGATATACCTTGGCTTTTAAACAATTGAAGGGGACCGTTTAAAAATCTGTACTTGAGGAGGCAGCACCTTATTTTCGAAATGAATTGATTTCTCTTTAGAAGGTCAAACTTGCATTTCAAATATGATTTTCCCTTTTTGAAAGAGGAGTTGTCGTCTCTTGTTAAGCCTTTGGACTACAAAATCTTTTAAGAAAAGTTAGCAAAGCATAGTGGATTATTGGTACAAACGTTTTATAATTAGCGAATGTGGGATTAGTTACTAACTAATAATTCTTTTAATCCTAGGTTCTTCAAGACTTGCCTAAGTTTTATGTGACTTAAGATATAAAGTAAAGCATTGAATCCAATGTATAATTGTTGTATACATGTGAAATAAAACAGCAACAAGAACGCAGCAAAATGCAACAAGGAAGTAAGGCTAAGGCAATAAAGCAGTAAATAATAAAGGGGTTTAAAGGCGAGGATTGGACTCTAGTATTTGGGCCTCAAAGAGGCAGGCCCAGCAGTAATAGGGACGAGCGACATCTGACTTCGAATTTCCATAAAACACAGTAATGCTGAACTTGGGCCTGAGTTCCTTGAGAACTCGGCATGCCCATGCAATTGTACATGTTCAAAGAAAAGAGAAAATCATTAGAGAGTAATACTCAATACACGCTCATACATGAAGAATAAAAACGTGCAAGCAAAAATAAAGAAGAAAGTTACCAACAATATCTAAACATTAGGAAGGTCACACTGATATGGTGGATATGTAAGGTAAATGATCCATATTTAAAACCTTTCATTGTCATAAACACTAAACCCAAAGAGAATAACGAATGTTCATGAATTGAGGGCTAAGGATAGAATCTCTCTCAAGGTCAAGGCCCCTTTTGAATTCCCGACACTTCAAAGTTTCCAAGAGTCTCAAGGCCCAGAGAAATGGCACAACACCACTACATGAGTGTGCCCTTCTTAATAGAGTAACATAAGGAACACAAAAGAAAATAGTTTTATCAACATAACTATATCTCCAACATTAAGTGAACATATTGAACAATTCTAAAGGTCAAGGCTTCAAACACATATAGAGTCAGTGGTATTAACATACTACGATCAGAAAATCAAATACTTGAGATTAAGCACCTTAAGGATAAAATAGTTGCATGATTTAAATCTTTGAAATACATGAGTATGGATACATTACATTCATAACCCAAGTCTTAATTTCTAGTATGTATGTAGTCTATCAGTCCTTATTGACAACCTCTGAGGGTATTAACAGATAAACAAGTTAGCCACTTTAATATTGAGTTCCTTAAAACTTAATGACAGAGATACCATTACCAATCATTACTTCTAAAGGGAATTAACAGGATTATGGACTAACAGTTGCAATTAGAGCTTCAAAGATGTTAGCAAAGATTATAGAATTATGACCTCAGTCAGAACTTCTAAGAATGTCAACAGGTTTGCCAATCAAATTATCAACAGAGATACAAACTGCTAACCTGGTTAAGACTTTTAAAGGTTATTGACATGGTCACAAGTTAACATTCCAGATTAAGGCCTCTAAAAGAGCATTAAAGAATCTTAAGCTACCAACTTTGTTTATTTCTAAAGCTCAAGACATGACTACTTCTTCCTAAGACCTATTTCATATTGACAAAGTATGATGTTAAACTCTATCAGTAACAACAGGAAGTTCATCTGAAATTCATAAGTTAGGTATGCTTTGTTCATGCGGGCTTAATGAAGCTCTAAGAACAACAAGGACACGCACATAGTTGTGGAAAGCAAATAAACAAGTACTGAAGGATCTAATGAATGCAGGATCACTTATACAGGGAACATGAAGTCATATTATCTTAAAAATGAAAATGCCATCATCATTAAGCTAACAATGTCAACATATAGACTTCACAAAAGGGGTAAGAATGCTATTACTTTAGAAAATTGTCAAGCATGTTAAGGGTAGGATTTCAAACATAATGGAGCTTAGTTTTAACAACTTAAAATACCATAACTTGAATAAAGCCTCATGACTTAGGTCAGACATGTGATGAATTTCTAAATTCATACAGAGATGATACATGAACTTAGTCTCCTCAAATCATGCTCATACAGTATGATCAAATAACTACAAGCTCATCAAAGCGTTAATGACCTCTGAAGGGTTTGCAAGAATTAAAGAAAAGGCATGACAAAGGAGAGGATAAGTTCAAGTATCATAAACCAACATTCCCAGGCCAAGATGACAATCTCACAGACACACATTTGTTTAAGTCTAAGTATCAAATAGACTACTATAAAGACAAACAATACTGAAGGCAGAATGACAATGCTTAACGGAACATCAAAGAAGCCTGAAGAAAGCAGATATCAGGACAACTTAAGAATTATTAGACTATTTTTAAGGTTTAACAATAGAGACATGCCACCAAATACTCATTAAGACTATCACAACACTATCACTCCAATAACTCATGATTTTGCAACATAACTATACACTTTTATCCAAATATATAAAATAGCTGAGACATTGATGCATCGCTAACAATCATTTAATAACAGAACGAATCATACTTAATAAAAAAGGCGAACAAAGAGAGAAGATTGAGATTTTACTGACCTTTTCTTGGGAAGCAAACTAAACAGGAGTTCAATTTAATTACATAAGACCCAAAGCTTCAGTCTTGAGTAGTGAAAGAACTCAAAATTGAAAAAAAAGCTAAAAATTAGTAAGGAGCCTAAACCTTTATAAAAAAAGCTAAAAATTTCAAAACTAATACTTAGTGAATTTGCAGAAATAAATATTTATTGATAGAAAATACTTTCAAAATATTTATCGTAAATTATTAAGTATACGTAAATTAATTTTAAAATGGAGGATCAAAATTGGCCTTCAACATCATGTAATAAGAAGGGACACATATATCAATTAAAGCATGTATCATGTATAGCACCTAACAAATAATATTATGAACGAAGAATAAAACATGGTAAAATTAAAGACGTAAAACAAAGTAATACGCCCTTGCATGCTTAAACCCATGAAAATATATATACATTCGTCACCTCACATATATGTCGTCCACACACATAGATCACATAGCAAAATAGACCAATCAAGTTCGTATTCCCTAAATTTGAGGTCTGGCCTTAATTTGAGGTCTAAATCTCAATTTGAAAAAAATACCTAAATTCTACCCAAAACCTCAATTTCTACCATATGAAATCTTATATTTGATAATGAAATTCATGAAAAGTAATGAAAATTGAATAAAAACAAGTTTAAGTTACTAACCTATGAAGTTGGGAAGAATTTTCTCTCTAAAAATCGCTTCTAAAGAATCTATGTCTCAAAAATGGCGTAAAATAAGCTAAGTCCCGAAATCTCAATATTATATCTAGCTAGCGGTATCGCAATTGCCAACTCTTTTTTCAATTGTGACATTTTGCATGTTGAAATCTATCAAACCACTGTCCAGTGTGGCAAATGCGACACAACAATCACAATTGCAATACCCCCTACGTTCGCAAAAATGACATAACGACCCACCCAGTCTTTTTGAGCATTTACATTCAGTTTAGTGGTTTAGGGTAATGAGTAGCTTCGTATGATGTATTATAACTTGCGTGTATCGTCGGTTTTGGGTTTCAGGTGGTTTGGGATTGATTTAGAAGAATGATTCTCAGCTAGGAAGTTTTAAGTTGGAAGAGTTCACCAAGTTTGACTTTTGTGTATCTGACCTCGTTAGAACTTTTTTATGGTTCTGTTAGGTCCGAATGATAATTTTGGATTTAGGTGTATGCTATATTTGAACTTGGATGTTTCTAAAAGGTTTTGGCTCTAATTGGCGAAGGTTGGCAATTTGGAAATTTGAAATAGTTCATTAAGCTTGAATTGAGGTGTGATTCGTGGTTCTGATTTTATTTTGTGAGTTTTGAGGCTTCGAGTAGGTTTATGTTATATTTTGGGACTTGATGGTATATTTTAACGGGGTCCCAAGGGGCTCGGGTGTGTTTCAGAATGATTTCGGATCATCTTGGAGTGTTTTGGCAAGCCCGCTTCTGGTGTTGCGCATATGCGGTTGTTTTAGCGCATGTGCAGGGGTCACAGAAGCGCGTGTATTTTTGCACCTATGAAAAAGGCTGGAGGCTGATTTGTCCACAGATGTGCAGTCCTGGGCGCATATACGCGTCCGCAGAAGCGAATTCTTGAGAGCAGAAGCGCACTAGTAGTCGTAGAAGCGGCGTGGGCCTAAGAAGCATCTCGCAGAAGCGGGTTCGTGGCCGCATATGCGATTCTGCAGAAGTGGATATTTTGGTCGCAGATGTGACATCCCTGGGCAGATTTATATATTCTAGGGTTGACTTATATTTATCACATTTTGAGTTTGGGAGCGCGAAGTTGAGTGGTTTTGAAGGAAATTTTCACGATTTGGATTGGGGTAAGTAATTTTGACTCAGATTTGATTATTTTAGGTGATTCTATCTTTGATTTTGGCGTTTAGATTGAATCTAAAAGAGGAATGGGGGATTTTGTTTCAAAACCTTTTTAGAGTGAATATTTGAGATTTGAACATCGATTCAAGGTCATATGTGAGTGAAACTAGTATGATTAGACTTGTATTCGAATGAGTTATCAGAATTTGAATGTTTTTTGGGTTTCGAGATGTGGGCTGAGGTTGACTTATTGGTTAACTTTAAGTATTTGATTAAAGATTCGGCCTTTATCGTTTGGGCGTGTTTCATATGGCATTATTTGATGTTTTGAGTTGCATTTGGCTAGTTTCGAGTCGTTCAGAGGTCGATTCGTGCGGGATGGAGCTTTTAGAGTATTGATCTGGCTTGCTTGAGGTAAGTATCTTACCTAAACTTGATTGAGACACTAGTTGCTTAAGTTATTTATGACAGTTACATGCTAGGGATGGCGTACATGTGTGGGGTTGAGCCCGTGTGCGTGCACGTGGTATTTCTCATGCTCAGGATAGTGTTTGGGCTATGATATGACTTGGATTGATTACTAAGCTTCATGCTATGATGGTTATTATATTTGTACCCCTGTTTTGAGATATTTGAGCCAAGTTTGAGGTTACAAAGGGGTTAATCTCCTAATTAAACCTGATAAATGCTACTTTCGTGATGTATTTTCTTGATTTGAGCTATGATAGCACACTTTGCACATGCATACACCTTAGCATGTCAGTTATACCAGTGGAGTATGAAATTTGATATTCATTAATCATGTACATGTATTCTTGTATATATGCTTTCTGTGTGCTATGGATTGGACTGGTAGAACGTGACCAGCCCGTGTGGATTGTGATATTAGGAATTTGACCACGTCGGATGAATTTTGATATTGAGGTTGTGACCACACCAGACGGATTGTGATTTTGAGCTTGTGACTACACCGAG
Source organism: Nicotiana otophora (assembly GCA_000715115.1). Taxonomy (NCBI): domain Eukaryota; kingdom Viridiplantae; phylum Streptophyta; class Magnoliopsida; order Solanales; family Solanaceae; genus Nicotiana; species Nicotiana otophora. The sequence continues at coordinate 54,585 of AWOL01S0026690.1, read as the reverse complement.
CGGATTGTGATATGGAGCCTGTGACCACGCCGGGCAGATTGTGATATGGAGTATGTGACCACGCCGGGCGAATTGTGATATTAAGCATGTGACCACACAAGCAGATTGTGATATTGAGCTTGTAAACCACGCCTGGCTGATTGTGATATTGAGCATGTGACCACGCCCAGCGGATTGTGATGCCACGTGAGTTATTCGTGCAACGTGTGAATATGGATCCATCCCCCTAGGGTCACCCTCTCATGTTTCTTCTTGATGGTGTACACGCGGATTGTGAGAAACCGATGGGTTTCTGGTTGATGTGAACTTTGGAAAAGATTGACCAATGGTTTGGTTTGGTTATTGTATTTCAAAGGAAAGACTGGCCAATCTTTGATTTGGTTGTTGCATTTCATCTTTACTTGCAATTTCCTTGGTTGTTTACCTAATTTATTTGCATATCTTCCTTATATGCTGGATTGTTGACTGGGTAGACTACGTTATGTTATTGTGTGCATCAAGGTGATTATATCCGTGATTCATGACTTGATCATACTATTGTTCTGTACTTGTTGGAGTTATGAACAATATAGGTGATTAGCGAGTATCATTTATAACTCTTGCTTTTATTACCTCGCCGAGGTTAATTATGATACTCGCTGAGTACATGGGGTCGGTTGTAATCATATTACACTTCGGCACCTTGCATATAGATCTTGGAGCTGAAATGTTGTGGATGACGGGAGCTGGCACGAAGACGTACTTGCTTTACGGATATAGCTACCATTTGCCCTTGGTAGTTTTAGATTCAAATTTTGTTTACGTACATTCCAAACAGATATTGTAATTATTTTCATACCAGCTTTGTAAATCTATATCTTAGGGGCTCATGACTTGTACTACCAAATCATTGGGCTATTATATGGAAATTCAATTATTTTACTTATTGATTTCTTATTATTTTCATTAGAATTGTGTTGACTGTTGTTTGGCTTACTTAGCGAGTTGAGTTAGGTGTCGTTACAAGCGACCAAGACTTTTCAAAAGCGAAGTTTTATTGCCCTTGCCCAGCATCACAAATGCGAGCATTGTCTCGCAAATGTGAGGCTCGCATTTGCGAACAGAACCTCACAAATGCGAGATCTGCAGACCAGCAAACACAACAGCTATGCTAAATAGTCTGCAACCTATCACAAACTCATCTAAGCTCCTCGAAGTCCAATACGAACATTCACACAAGTGTAATAACATCATACAAACTCGCTCGCAAGCTAAAATCATCAAAATAGAATCTAAAATCAAGAATCGATCATCAAAACTCAAGCTTTTTAAAGTGTAAACTCAAATTTTCAACTTTCCACATAAAGCGCTGAAACGGCCTCGGGTCACCCGGTACCCCAACAAAACATGCGTACAAGTCCAAAATCATCATACGACCTACCAAAATCATCAAAACACCAATTCGGGGTCGGTTACCAAAATCGTTGAGCGTGGTCAACTCTAGCCATTTTTAAAGTCAAAAATTACTTTTTCTTTAAAAATTCGTATTTAAACTTTTTATAAATCGACACGGACCTCGCACGCAAGTCATAAATCATCAAATAAAGCTATGAAAGGTCTTAAACATAAAATGGAGAACTAGTACTCAATATGACCTATCGGGTCGTTATATACTCCACCTCTAAAAGAAGCATTCATCCTTGAACAGACATAGAAATGTATCTGACTAGTAAAAAGATGCAGATATCTACTCCTCATGTCATACTCAGGCTCCCAAGTAGCCCCCTCAATCGGTTGACCTCTCCAGCGTACTTTCATAGAAGGAATATCTTTAGATCTCAACTTTCGAACTTGTCGGTCTAAAATAGCCACCGGCTCTTCCTCTAATGTGAAATTCTCATCAAGTTGCACTGTGCCTAAGTCCAAAACATGTGACCTATCTTCATGGTATTTCCGAAGCATTAAAACATAAAATACCAGATGTACCCCTGCTAGGCTATGAGGGAAAGCAAGCCTATAAGAAACCTCCCCAACTCTCTCCATGATCTCAAATGGGCTAATAAACCTCGGGCTCAACTTGCCCTTCTTCCCAAAATGCACATGCCCTTCATAAGAGACACTCGAAGAAGGACCTCCCACCCTCCATGTAAGCCACATCTCGTACCTTCCTATCAGCGTAACTCTTTTTCCTGGGTTGTGTTGTATAGAGCCGCTCTTGAATCACTTTCACCTTCTCTGAAGTATCACGAACCAAATCTGTACCCAACAATCTAGCCTCAGGGGGTTAAAAACATCTAGCTAGAGAATGACATCACCTCCCATATAAGTCCTCATATGGAATCTGAATACTCGACTAATAGCTATTGTTGTAGGCAAACTCCACTAGAGGTAGAAACTGGTCCCACTGACCCCCAAAATCAATAGAGCATATGCTCTCAAATTATCCTCCAAAATCTAAATGGTCTGCTCAGACTGCCTGTCCGTCTGAGGGTGAAACATGGTACTCAGCTCAACCCGCGTGCCTAACTCATGTTGTACGGTTTGCCAAAAGTATGAAGTGAAATGTGTGCCACAGTCCGAAATGATAGAAATGGGCACACCATACAGGTGGATAATCTCCCTGATGTAAATCTGAGCCAACCGCTCTAAACAGTAAGAAGTCATCACTGAAATGAGATGTGCGAACTTAGTCAACTGGTCCACAATGACCCAAACAACATCATACTTCCTCAAGATCTGTCGCAAGCCTACCACAAAGTCCATAGTAATGCGCTCCCACTTTCACTCCGGTATAACCAACATCTGAGTCAACACACCCAGTTTCTGATGTTCATACTTCACCTGTTGACAATTCAAACACCGAGAGAAATGTCTAACAATGTCTTTATTCATCTTCCGCCACCAATAATGTTGCTTCAAATCACGGTACATCTTCATGGCACCTGAGTGAATGGAATACCGTGTTATGATCTCCTCATGGATCAACTCTCTCAACCCATCAATATTCAGAACACAAATCAGGCCCTGAAGCCGCATAACACCATCATCCTAATCATGACCTTCTTAGCACCGCCTCGCTGCACCGTATCTTTCAATACCAGTAAGTGAGGATCATCAAACAACTGAGCCTTGATGCGCTCCAACAAAGATGACTTAGCCACAACACTAGCGAGGACCCTACTAGGCTCCAAAATATCCAACCTCACGAACCTTTTCTCAAAGCCTGAACATCCATCACTAATGGCCTCTCCACCACCGGTATAAATACCAAGCTACCCATGCTCTCTACCTTCCTACTCAAGGCATCGTCCACCATATTTGACTTCCCCAGATAATATAATATGGTGATATGATAGTCTTTCAAAAACTCTAACTATGGTGATATGACAGTCCACCATGTTTGCTTGAATAGATGCTGGAGACTCTGATGATCGGTGTAGACCTCGCATGGCACACCGTAAAGATAGTGCCTCCAAATCTTAAGCGCGTGAACATTCGTTGCTAGCTCCAAATCATGCACTTGGTAGTTCTTCTCATGGACTTTCAAGCGATGAGATGCATATGAAATCACCTTACTATCGTGCATCAATACTATGCCAAGCCCAATATGCAATGTATTATAATACACAATGTAATACCCCAAACCTATGGGCAACACTAACACTAGGACTGTAGTCAAGGCGGTCTTGAGCTTCTAAAAGTTCTCCTCACACTTATCAGACCATCTGAAAAGAGCGTCCTTCTGAGTCAACTTGGTCAATGGGGCTGAGATAGATATAAAACCCTCCACGAAACAACAATAGTAGCCTGCGAAACCTAAGAAGCCCTGAATCTTTATAGCTGAAGTATGTCTAGGCCAGTTCTAAACAACATGACGCAATAAGGCACTGAGTCCTACCAAATTCACACTTCGAAAACTTGGCATATAACGGATGATCTTTCAAAGTCTGAAGTACAATATGTAGGTGTTGCTCATGCTCCTCTCTACTATGAGAGTAAACCAGAATATCATTGATGAAGACAATCACAAAGGAATCTAAATAAGGCTTGAACACTTCATCAAATTCTAAAGGTTGCCGAAGCGTTAGTCAAGCCAAATAACATCACTAAGAACTCATAATGACCATATAGAGTCATAGAGGTTATCTTAGGGACTTCTGATGCCCTAATATTCACCTTTGGTAGGCAGATCTCAAGTCAGTATTGACAAATACCTTGGCACCCTGAAGCTGGTCAAATAAATCATCAATCCTAGGCAACGAATACTTGTTCTTGATGGTAACTTTGTTCAACTGCCGATAATCTATGCATATCCTAATCAATCCATCCTTTTTCTTAACAAACAACACTGGCGCACCCCAAGGTGATACACTCGGTCTAATAAACAATTTGTCAATCAAATCCTGCAATTGATATTTCAATTCCTTCAACTCGGCTGGAGCTATACTGTACTATGGAATAGAAATAGGCTGAGTGCCCGGAACCAAATCAATGCAAAAGTCAATATTCCTTTCGGGTGGCATACCAGATAATCTTTAGGAAACACCTATGGAAATTCCCTCACAACCGATATCGAATCCATATAAGGAGCCTTCGCACTAGAATCCTGGATGTAAGTGAAATATGCTAGACACCCCTTCTCAACCATATGTCGAGCCTTCAAATATTAAACCACCTTGCTAGTGGAGTGGCCGAGGGTCCCTCTCCACTCTAACCTAGGAAACCCCAGCATGGCTAATGTCACTGACTTAGTATGACAATCCAAGATAGCATGATATTGGGACAACCAATCCATACCAAGAATGCCCTTAAAATCCACCATATTCAACAACAAAAGATCAACTATAGTATCAAAATCATTAATAGTGACAACACAAGATCGGTAAACCCAATCAACTACTATAGAATCTCCAGTCAGTGTAGATACAAAAACAAAAGAATCACGATGAACACTCAAGTGTGAAGCAAAATATGAAGACACGCAAGAATATGTAGAAACCGGATCAAACAACACGAAAGCATCTCTATGATAGACTGAGAGAATACCTGTAATAACTGCATCAGACGACTCCACCTAGGAACGACCTAAAAATGCATTATAACAAGGCTGAGCCCATCCAACATGTCATCCACCTCTAGGACAACCTCTCAATGACTGGACTCTACCTCTAACTGACTGGACTCTACCTCGGGCTGCCTGACCCCCGCCTCTAACTAGCTGAGCGTGTCGTGAAGCAACTGATGTCAAAAGTATGGCACGAGTACCCTGTTATGACATGGTTCCCTGCATTCTAGGATAATACTTCCTGATATAACCCACATCTCTGCACTCAAAGCATCCTCTCGGTTAACGTGGCTGCTGAATCTAAGACTTACCCTGATGGCCCAAATAACCACTATAATAGCTCTATATTGATGGTGAACTAATGGAAGTTGGACGTGCACTGAATGTTAGCTGCTCAGATTGAGGTCTAGAAGCACTATGACTGCCTGAAGTACAATGTGTGACCTGTAAGGATGACTGTACCATCCTAATAGTATAGCCTTTACCAAAGGAACCCCTGCCTCTAGAAGAGGCACCACTGAATCCTCCAAAATGAAGGGCCCTCTTATCAGAAGTTTGCTCTCTCGCTTGGCCTCTAATGCGCTCAATCCTCCTGGTGATCTCTACCACCTAAGTAAAAGAAATCTCAGTCTCAGACTCTCTGGCTATTTAAAGTCTAATGCCATATGTAAGACCCTCGATGAACCTCCCAAATTCTCCCTCTTAATAGGGATAAGGATAGATGCGAGACAAATCCACAAATTTAGTCTCATACTGAGTGACAGTCATGTTACCCTACTGCAGGCGCTCAAACTAGCTATCTAACTCCTCTCCTTGAGTGAAAGGAATACACATCAATAAGAACAACTGTGAAAATTGAGCCCAGAGAAGGTGATCCCGTTGGTCTACCATGCTCATATACTTACCACCACCTCTTGGCAGAACCATGCATCTAAAATACGGTGAAGTCAACTCTATTGAACTACACTAGTCCCATGTTGCAAAACAAAATGTGACAATGGTCCAAGAAATCCTGGGGGTCCTCTAAAGGTACACCACTAAAGTGGGGGGGGAATAACTTGGTGAACCTGTCCAACCTCTTCTATTCATCAGCTGATATCGCGGGTCTGTCCTGAGTTATGTATTAAAAATAAGTCAAACCCCCCCGACTGGTAGAACTCCTGGGATCCGGTAACCATGAGCCACTGCTCTAGAGTATGAGTAGTGGGAGTCTAAGCTCCTCCCCCGGCCTGAGAAACAGCTGGTGCCACATGAAACACACCGGCTTGAGCCATACTCTCCATGAAACCAACCATGGGGACTAAGGCATCTTGAAGCACTGGGGTAGCAATGAACCCTTCTGAAACCTGAGTCGATCCTACTGGCTCAACCTGATCAGGAACCTCATCATACTGATCTATGAGGCTCGACTACTAGTGCCGTTGCATGTTCTCTAGACTGAGCTCTACCTCTACCTATGTCTCTGCCCTTGCCCCGGCCTCTACCTCTAGTACTGGCTGCAACCTGGGGCTCTAGCTCCAAATCAACGACGAATGAAGCACGTGTTCTCACTATTTGCAAGAGAATAAGAGAAGAATGATTCAAACTCATCATAGAAAAAAGTTGCATGATAGATAAAGAAGAAAGTGAAGTTTCCTAAAGCCTTATAGCCTCTAGAAGATAAATACAAACGTCTCCGTACCAATTCTCATGACTCTACCAAGCATGCCCATGCCACGTGAGACCTACGTAACCTAGGTCTCTGATACCAATTTGTCATGACCCAAATTCCCAACCATGGGACCGTGATGGCACCTAACATTCGCTTGCTAGGCAAACCCACATTAGCTAATTGATGAAAACAATTTAACAATTTTAAAAACTACAATAATAAGAAATTAAGAGTAAATCTCATGAAATTTATAATAAATCCATAACCATTACCGTCAGACACTATTCCTAAAATCTGGTGTCACAAGTACATTAGCCACTAGAATTCTACATATAAAGTCTAAAAGGAAATACAAAATTATTCGATATAAGATAAACAACAAAAAGGATAGGAGCAAAAAGGATAGGAGGGGGACTCCAGGGTCTGCGGATACCAGGTAGCACTACCTCAAGTCTCATGAGAAGGCCCGAGCTATCACATTTAAACACTGTTGGGACTGACATTGGGATTTGTACAAAAAGTTCAGAAGTGTAGTATGAGTACAACCGACCCCATGTACTTAGTAAGTATTGAGCCTAACCTCGACGAGTTAGTGACAAGGCTATGACAAGTTACTCATTGTAAACATGTACAAGTATTAGGCAGAGAATAATAACAGTGTAGAGAAAAGAATAATTACATAATGAATAGAATAAAAGAAGCAGATCACAACCTCATAACACAACACAGTACTGGTGCATAACAACCAAGAACTATTATATAAGCTTCTTCTCGTTGTGACGCGCAACACGATGCCAAATACTAATATCAATAACATTGTGGTACGTAGCCTGATCTAAAATATATAGTCACACTATTGCGGCATGCAACCCAATTCAATATATAATAATACTATTGCGGCGTACAACCCGATCAAATATATAATAATACTATTGCAGCGTGAAATCCGATCCAATATATAATGATATTGTTGCAGCGTGCATCCTGATCTAATATATGATAATACTTTGATCCAATATATAATAATGCTATTGCGGCATGCTACCCAATCCTATATATATATATATATATATATA
>AWOL01S0026690.1:0-44445 GCA_000715115.1 Nicotiana otophora | reverse complement strand
TCTAGATGTGTATAAGAGACTATATATATATAAAATAGCAACCGTATATGGTAAATGTCACAACGTAACATAAAAGGGAACTAAGACGCATAATTCTCTAAGACAATCTGATATAACATAGTAGAGTGAAACAGAAAACAAGTAAAGGCAATAAGACAAGTAAAGACATGAGACATGTAAAATCATCTATCTAATATCATTTAAGAGCATGTAACAAATAAAGGCGTATAATAATTAAAAGTATGAAATAAGTTAGAACATGTTATAATTAATGGCATATAACAAGAAGGGACACATATATCAAGTAAAGCATATATCACATATGAGCACCTAACAAATAATAACATGAACTAATAAGAAAATATGGTCTAAATAAAGATGTAAAATAAAGTAATACACCCCCGCATGCTTAAACCTATGACAACGCATGTGCACTCATCACATTTCATAGCGACATCCCCACACATAGATTACGTAGCAAATAGACCAATCAAGTTCTAATATCAAAGTTAACTACAATACTTACCTCTTTCCAGAACAAGATTAATAACTCAACATGACTTTCCTTTATGAACAAGCCTCTAAACCACCCGAGTCTAGTCAATTATTGTTCAAATAAGTTAAAACAAGCTTCAGAAACTACCCTAGTACTAAAAAGGTTTGATATTTAACATAATTGGAAAAAGTCAACAAAATATCAACACGTGCCCACGTGGTCGAAATTTGAGATTAAAACCAAATCCTGATTACCCATTTATCTCCGATTTCAAATATGTGATTTGTTTCGAAATTCGACCTTAAGTATGTCCCTTCTCTAGAATATTCTACATAGCTAGAATCTTCTAAGGACTTTCCTAGAAATTTCATAGGGATCTAGGGTCTTCCAAAGGAAATCTTCATACTTCTCTAGAATCTTCTCACAAATGCTAGTCTTCCTCATATATAAGCTTTCACCTTGCATTAATATATGCTAAATGGAACCTATGTGGCGTGATGATATGGTGAGTCATGACACTTCCCCCCACCCAATTGTGTGCCGCCCTCGGCATAAAGAAACGACACGTATGCACGCACCTCATCTTGGCATCGCTGGAAATCTTTATCCATTATCCATTATGCCTTATGAAGAGGTTTGCCTTCCCATGTCACAAGGTACTGGTCACATTTCTTCTTGCCCCATTTGTACTTTGGATGACTAGCGACGATGGCCTCGATCCTCCGCTCATTGGATGCCTCTCCTTTTTCTTGGCCTGAATCTCCCCATGACTCGGCCAAGTCTAGCAGCTTCTCAAGAATCGGGTCCATGTTTCCACTCCCTATTTAGCTTCCCTCCGTGGTCCTAGACTTACTGGAAAACTTGACCCCTCTACTTGATTCATCGTCTAAGTCCTATAGCATGCCATCACTTTGTAACTCGCCATCTACTTCATCTATGTTCGCCCAACTTTTATTGCTGCCACTGTGCTCCATTTGCATGGCGCCAAGATTGGCTCTTGAATCCCCTAATTTTGGCTTAGATTCCAAGCGCATCCCCCTAATGCATGCGGTCCCTTCTGTGTCACCCTTATGTGTCTGAGAAAAGTTCCCGATCATTGCTACAAGCTTCTCTAACTCTGGACATTCACTTGCTCGATATGATCCTTTACAGAAGTAGCACCCTCCCTTAGTCATATACTCGTTATCATTTTCTGGCCCCTTGCTGTTTCTCTTAGACCTCTTTCCGTTATGGAATGGCCCCTTGCCATTGCCCTTGTATACTGTGGCTATGCCTTTTCCACTATCCTTGTCATGATTTCCCCCACCCCTCTCAGCGTTGCCTTCTTCAGAACTAGCAGTCTCCATCTTAAAGTCAACAAGCGACTCGGATACCGTTATGGCCTCCTCCACGTTAGCTACTTGATGTCTTCTTAACTCCCGCTTTGCCCAATTTTACAACCCATCCATGAAGTAGAATAGGGAATCTTCCTCGGGAAACAAGGGGATTTGCAGTATTAAGGTAGTGAACTCGCGCACATACTCCCGAATTATGGCCATCTGTCGGATCTCCCTTAGCTTCCGCCTAGCCTCGTACACCACATTCATCGGGTAGAATTGCTTCTTTAACTCCTGCTTGAACTTCTTCCACGTATCAATCTTGTATAGCCCCTTCTCCATGTCAGCACACTTTCGACGCCACCATAAGGCGGCAACCTCGGTCAAGTACATTAAGGCATTTCATACCTTAACAACTTCGTCATCCTCCTTGAATACCTCAAACTACTTATCCATGCTCCAAAGTCTGCCATCTCACGTGCGTCCCGTGCACCGCCATACTGCTTTCTCTTAGGGACCTTCGCATTGATCCCTTTTGCAAGTACCACGCCCTTGGTAATTCCGACTATGGTTCCCTACAAAGCTTCCTTCTAGCAATCTCTTGTATTCTTTCTAACATTCCTTTAGTCATAGCCTGACTCTGATTTCACGTTGTCACATCCTTAGTATTTAACTAAGTACACGTGCAGAACTTGACAACTCGCTCACGATCTTGCACAACTTGCTCACATTCTTGCTATGCCAAGTCAGCCTAAAATACTACACTCAAGATCGCTAAGGGAATGTTACATAAGAAAGACAAGAGAAATTTTCCAAATGAAGCTTTTTATTGTAAAGAACTTGATTGTTTTGCTTGGTGAGTTATAAATAAATATCTCCCTTTACATACTAGTCTCCTAAGGGCTAGTGAGTAAATAATAATTATTACACAAGGCCCTTATTATTTACAAGTAAATCCCTTCTCTAGAATATTCTATATAGCTAGAATCTTCTATGGACTTTCCCAGCAATTCCATAGGGATCTAGGGTCTTCCAAAGAAAATTTCCATACTTCTCTAGAATCTTCTCACAAATGCTAGCCTTTCTCCTATGTAAGCTTCCACATGGCATTAGTATATGAAAAATGGCACCTACTTGGCATGATGATATGGTGAGTCATGACAATTGTCTCGCAAATGCGAGGCTCGCATTTGAAAATAGAACATTGCAAATTGGAGATATGTAGACCAACAACACCAACAAATACAACAGCTATGCAAAACAGTCTGCAACCTATCCGAAACTCATCTGAGTCACTCTTGATCCAATCCGAATATTTACACATGTATAATAATGTCATACAAACTTTCTCGCAAGCTAAAATCATCAAAATAACATCCAAAATCAAGAATCAATCATCAAAACTCAAGATTTTCAAAGTTCAAACTCAAATTTTCAACTTTCCACATAAAGTGCCAAAACGTCCTCGGGTCACACGGGACGCACCAAACATGCGTATAAGTCCAAAATCATTATACGAACGTGCCAAAATCCAAAATATGAATCCAAAATCGTTTACCAAAATGTTAACCATGGTCAACTCTAGCCATTTTCAAAGTCAAAAATCACATTTGCTTTAGAAATGTGCATTTAAACTTTCCGAAAAATTGACACGGATCATATACGGAAGTCATAATTCATCAAATAGAGCTATGGAAGGTCTACAAACATAAAATGGGGAGCTAGTACTCAAGAACTCCTTTCTGGCCGTTACAATCTATGGGAAGAGTTTCAGGCTTTAGTGCCAACACCTGGTTGCGATTGTCCAAAATAAAAATATTTTGTGGTATATTTGCAGAAACTAAAGCTATATTAATTCTTAATGGGAGTGAATAACTTCTATTCTCAATCTAGGAGCCATATTTTGATGTGAAGTCCTATTCACACTTTGAATCAAGCATGTGCTTTGATTGTCAATGATGAAAGTCAAGAATTTGTTGTTGCAACTACAAGAATTTTGGGATCTAATCCTACGAATCAGTTGGGAAATTATGAAATTGCAATGTACTTTAGAGCTGAAGGTAACCAAAATCAGAATCAAAGGTTCAAAAGGAATTATAATGTGCATTGTGAATTCTGCAAAATGAAGAGTCATAGCAAAGAAAACTGCTACAAAATTGTAGGATACCCTGTAGATTTCAAGAACAAAAGAAGAGGAAATGTAAGGACAAATGCACCTTATAATGTCAATGTATTAACAGAAAAGGACTCATTTGCTCAAGATCATCAACAAGCAACAACTATTATGCTTGTGTTCAACTATGAGCAAAATACAAATGTATATGAATACAATACAAGTGGAAATTGTTCTTAGAGTGCAAATCAAGTGTGGAGAATTCTTCAAATCAACTGGGGAATTATGCTCTCACAGAGGGCCAATATGATTTTGATATTGCAAATGCTTAATACAAATTATGTGCTAAATTGTAACGACCTAACCGGTCATTTTGTGTAATTTTATCCCGTTTCCCCTTTTGATGCTTCACACATATGTTTTTATGGTTTTATGACTTACAAGATTGTTTGATTACATTCCGGGAAGATTTTGGGTTGAATTGGACCATTTGAATCTTGGTTTAGAATCCTAAGTTATTTATGTTGACCAATAGTTGAATTTTGTGAAAATGACCCCGGAACGGTGTTTTGATGGCTTCGAAAGCTTCGTATTGTGATTTTTGACTTAGGCGTATGCTAAAAATGAATTCGAAAGTCCGTAGGTTGATTTGCGTTGTTTTGCCAAAATTTGGCAATTTGAAGTTTGGAAGTTTGATCGTAGGTTGATTTTTAGATATCAGGTTTAGAATTTAATTTTGGTACTTGAAATAGGTCCGTTATGCCATTTAGAACTTGTCAGTAAAATTTGGTATCGTTTGGAGTTGATTTTATAGGATTCAGACGCTTAGTTTCCATTTTAGAAGTTCTTGAATTTTACTTTGAAATTCGTACATTTTGGTATCCGATTTGTAGTTTTAGATGTTATTTTTGTGTTTTGATCATCCAAGCAAGTTTGTATGATGTTTTTAGACTTGTGTAGATATTTGATTTGGAGACCCGAGGGCTCGGATGAGTTTCGGACATGTTACAGAATGATTTGAACTGAAAACGGAAATTCTAGTGTGCTGGTGCCTCTGGTGTCGCATTTGCGAACGTCAGGGCCACAATTTTGACTTAGAAGGGTATCACATGTATCACAATTGTGATACCTAGGTCGCATTTGCGATGTTGTCTTGGGCTGGGCGTGGTTCGCATTTGCGATAACTTTGTTGCTTTTGCGAGGGGAACAGGGTTCGCATTTGCGAACCCATCTTCGCATTTGTGAGAAATTCCCTAAGCATGTCAGTGCCACAATTGTGAGCATTTCTTCGCAATTGAGAACCCATGTCGCAAACCGAACAAATGGTTAGAAAAGTCGAGATTTTATCTCATTTCTCTCATTTTACAACCCTAAACTCGGTAGAAGGTGATTTGGAGAGTGGATTTTTATCTACAAACATTAGTTAAGCGATTCTAATCAGTGTACAACTATATTTCATGATTATATCTTAGATTTAACATCAAATTTGTGTGAATCAAAGAGGAACAAATTGGGAAACTTTGTCAAGTTTTTGAAAAATGAGAAATTGAGTTTTGGAAGTCGATTTGGACTCGAATTTTGAAACTAATCACATATATGGACTCGTGGGTTTATGGCTAGTCGAAATCTACCCTTGGACTCGGGGTTTTGACCGGGCACGTTCCGGATTGACTTTTGTTGACTTTTGGAGAAAAGTGTTAAGATCATAGCTTTATTTATTGTAACTATTTTCCCTTGCATTGTATGACGATATTAAGTCAATTTTGGACAGATTTGGTTCGTGGGGAGGCAAATTTTAGGGGAAAAGCTATTTCTGAGGGTTGAGTTGGCCTAGTTGAGGTAAGTATCTTGCCTAATTTTGTGTGGAGGAACTACCCCTTGGGATTTGGGATTGATTGCATTATTTGTGTCATGTGAAAGTCGTGTACGCAAGGTGATGAGTGGGTACACAGGTTATATGTAGTATTTGACCAATTTAGGTTATTTAGACTCTTTTCATGCTTTTAATTAAATTGTCATATCATGTTATAAATCTCATTGTCAATCTACTCTTACTTGTGTTAGTCTATCCTTACATATCTTATTTGACCTTGTTAACACTTATTCTGCATCTTACTTGATACTTTGCTCTTATGCTTTAGTTGAAGTTATTTCTTTTCTTATTGCTTTGTTACATCCTTTATTGTTGAATTACTTTTACTTGAAATCTTTATTTCGTGAATTATCTTCTTGTTGAGTTATTGGTGCTGACGTTGTGAAAGTCGTTATCATATTGAGGCGAATTTGTCCATTATTGAGACATCTTCCTTCTGAGAAATTCAAATTTATTGTTATTGTTGATATTCTTATATACATTTTGGTTGAGCCATGGGCTATTTATTAAGGAAACATTGATATTGTTGATTTTAGCAAGTTATAGTACATGGACACTTGTGGTGTGAGTTATTATTGTGTTGTGATATTGATGCGCATGCGGAGGTATAAGGCTAGAAGTTAATGTGCATGTGTCGGCATAAGGTGGGATTTATGTGCGTGATGCTAGTAAGGGAATTACTTGAATCCATGCGGCATCATAGGGTGGGCTAAAGTGTGTGTAGCTATTTTGGAAAAAGTATTTTCAAAACTATCTAAATGTAAGGCTCACGCGGTGGTGTAAGGAAATATTGTGATTGAAATTGAGAAATGTGAATACGAGGCAATACCTCGGTTGTGATTCCTGTTGTATACGAGGTGGTACCTCGGTTGTGATTCTTGTTGTGCATGTCTTGTTGATAAGAGTTATTGGTGGGACGGTTCTTGTTGCTTTTATTCTTCCTTATCTTACCAGATTTCTCCGTATTTGACTATTGTGGTTCTCTTTATTTGCTTCCTTCTTGTTAACTCCATGATTACAATTCTGTCATTAGTCTATGTTATTAACCTGCTTCGTTATCATTTATTTCTCCGCCTTCCATTACTTCTTGTTATTATATTTTCATTCTGTTTATTATGTCCTAGTAGGTGTCTTGACCTGGCCTCGTCACTACTCTACCGAGGTTAGGCTTGATACATACTGGGTACCGTTGTGGTGTACTCATACTAAGCTTCTACACATTATTTTGTGCAGATCCAGGTCTGTCTTCCCCTACTGGATGTTAGTGATTGATTTGTAGTTGTTCGCCGGAGACTTCAAGGTACGCCTACTTGGATTCCGCAGGCCTAGGAGTCACCTTCCATATCATTTCATTATGTTATTTTTCTTATTCATACAGTGATGTAGTAGACATTCTAGATTATTCTGTAGAGCTTATGACTCAGTTCCACCGGTTTTGGGAAGAGTGTTGTTGAGACCCTATTTTGGGAATTTATATGAGTTATCGATCTTGCTTTAGTATTTCAGTTGATTATTTTTATTGAGTTATTATTAAATGTTAGGTTTACCTAGTCTTAGAGACTAGGTGCCTCCACGACATCCTAAGGTGGAAAAGAAAAGCTCGCAATTGCGCTGACAGGCTTAGGGAATTTTTCGCAAATGCGAACCCTCTTCCCCTCGCAAAGGCGACAAAGTTGTCGCAAATGCGAACCTACCCCAGCCCAAGCAAACATCGCAAATGCGACCCAGGTATCGCAATTGCGATACCTGTAATCCCCCTGCTAGGGTCGCAATTGCGACCCTTGTGTTCACAAATGCGACACCAGAGGCACCAGCACACCAGATTTTTTGTTTTCAGTTCAAATCATTCTAAAACATGTCTGAAACTCATCCGAGCCCTTGGGGCTTCAAATCAAACATCTACACAAGTCTAAAAATATCATACAAACTTGTTCGCATGGTCAAAATACAAAAATAATATCTAGAACTACGAATCGGACACCAAAATGCATGAATTTCAAAGTGAATTTCTAGAACTTCTAGAATTACAACTAAGCGTCGGAATCCTATCAAATCAACTCCAAACGAGACCAAATTTTGTAGACAAGTTCTAAATAGCAAAACGGACCTATTTCAAGACCCAAAATCAAATTCCGAACCCGATAGCTAAAATTCAACCTACGGTCAAACTTCTAAACTTCAAATTGCCAAATTTTGCAAAATAACGCAAATCAACCTACGGACATCCGAATTCAATTACGGGCATACAACCAAGTCTAAAATCACGATATGAAGCTATCAGAGCCATCAAAATACAGTTTCGGGGTCGGTTTCACAAAAGTCAACCATTGATCAACATAAATAGCTTAGGTTTCTAAGCCAAAAATCAAAGGGTCCAAATTCAACCCAAAATCTTTTCGGAACAAAACCAATCAACCCCGTAAGTCCTAAAACCATACACACACATGTGTGAAGCATCAAAAGGACAAACGAGCTGCAATTACACAAAATGACCAGTCGGGTCTTTACATAAATATAACATCAAAAGCTAATGTAGCAGATATTGATAAAACTTTGTTAGTTTCTGATTGTCTTAGATAGTGGATCATAAGTACAGGAGCCACAAACCATATAGTTTCTAATATTGGCTTATTGGATAAGAAAATAATAGCTGAAATAAGAAATCCAAAAAAAGTACTACTACCAAATGGTGATAATGCAGTGGTCACACATACAAGATCTAGTTCTATTTCAAAAAGCAACACCATAACAAATGTGTTTCACGTTCCTCAATTTAAATATAATCTACTGTCAGTTTCTAAGCTAACTAAAGAATTCCAGTGCTCAACCTTATTCTTTCCTGATTTATGTGTGTTTTAGGAGCTCTTCATTGGGAAGGTGAAGGGGATTGGTAAAGAGGATGGTGGACTCTATCTATTACACAAAACTACAACTGAGAGGAACAAAACTATTACACTAGCGGCAAGGGAAAATAAAATAACTGAAGCTAACAGATTAGATGTAGCTCTCTGGCATAGAAGATTTGGACATGTATCTACTCAAGTTCTTAAAAAGTTACTTTCAGCAGACTTTGAAATTATCAAAGATATAATAAATAAGTGCACAGTCTATCCTTGTGCCAAGTAAACTAGAATGCCCTTTCCTGCAAGCAATATTCAAAGTAGAAGGTGATTTGATCTAATTCATGTAGATTTGTGGGGGCCTTATAAAATAGCTACCTAGGGTGGAAATAAGTATTTTCTAGCTATTGTGGATGACTATTCTAGCATGACATGGGTGTTTTTACTAAAGCAAAAATTTGATGCTTGTGTGTCACTACAACATTTCTTTAGATTTGTTAGAACTCAATTTGATAGAATAGTAAAGGTTATTATAACTAACAATGGAACAAAGTTTGTAAACTCTGTGTGTGAAAGTTTATTCAAAAACTTGAGGTGTTATACACCAAAGAACCTATGCATATACCCCTCAGCAAAATGGAGCAGCTGAGAGGAAGCACATGTGTCACGACCCAATTTCCACCATAGGCCGTGATGGTACCCAACGATACTATTAGGCAAGCCAACGATAAACCTCCAACTTAATTATCCATTTTTTATACTTTTATACTTTTAAAATCGGGAATTATATTAAATAACAACAACAACAACAACAACAACAACCCAGTATAATCTCACTAGTGGGGTCTGGGGAGGGTAGTGTGTACGCAGACCTTACCTCTACCCTAGGGTAGAGAGGCTGTTTCCAAATGACCCTCGGCATCCTTCCCTCCAAGAACTCCCCACCTTGCTCTTGGGGTGACTCGAACTCACAACCTCTTGGTTGGAAGTGGAGGGTGCTTACCATCAGAGCAACCCACCTTGTCATAAATAAATGAAAATAAATTCAGAAACCATAGAAATACACGTGCTTCCTTACCAAGTCACATAGTATAAATAAAAACATGAATCGAAGTGACAATAACATAAATTACAACCATGAACATCCACTAAAAATTCTCAAACCTCAATGTCACAAGTGTAAGAGCATGTACTAAAATATGCAAAACTGCGACAGCAATTGTCTAGAATAGAAAATAGACAGAATATAGTAAATGGATAGGATGGGGACTCTGTGTTTTGCGGATCGTAACTTAGAGAGCAACTACCCACAAAGTCTCCTCAGCAAATGCGCCTACGCGCCCAGATGACCACCAGATGTACCTATCTCAGTACCTGCATAATTTGTGCAGAAGTGTAGTATGGGTACGTAATCAACGCTTACTCAGTAAGTATCTAGTCTAAACCCAAAGAAGTAGTGACGAGGGGTCGACATCGACGCTTATTAGTGATCCAATAAATCAAGTTCAATAAAGATAGACATGCATGAAGCATGGCAAGTAAAGCAGTAAAAACAGTATATGTACGTAACACGATCCTCAACAGAAGGGCAAACACAAAATCCTTGAATATTGAATAATACCGCGGATGGAATGTATGACAGGTCAATAACCACTAAAATGTCACGTCTCAAGTCAGATAGATTCACAGATATGCTAACTCCTTATCGAATATTACGCACGATTCTGCCGAGGCGAACGACCCGATCCCATAAGAGTGATGGTATGATATCTTGTCGTGGTGTACGACCCGATCCCATAAGAATAGTTTACTTTGCCAAGGCGAACGACCAGATGCCATAAGAATATTTTACTCTGCGAGGCGAATGGCCCGATCCCATAAGAATATGTTACATAATACTGCTGAGGTGAACGACCCGATCCCATAAGAGTGTGTTACCTGATACTGTCGAGGCAAACGACCCAATCCCATAAGAGTACTGTTGAGGTGTTCAGCCTGATCCCATAAGAATATGAAGCTTTAACAGATCACTGACTCCACTCACGAATATACGTACGCATTATGAAATTCAAGTAAACTTTCGGACGAATATGCACAACGAGGGAGCAATCCATAAAGGAAAGTACAATTTCTACGACTAATCAAGTATCTAAAATAGCAAGTTTGATACTCTATGCAAGTCTAATCTCAGGGTAAGGTGTAAATTAAGGCATTTAAACACGTAAGGATAGATAAAGTAATACAGTTAAAATATGGTGTGAGTCTAAGTCTACCTGGACATAATAAGGAATTCTACCATACGCACGGATACTCGTCACCTCATACGTGCGTAGCTCCCATAACACATAACAAATATAGCATCTATGGAGTAAAATCCCTCTCACAAGGTTAGACAAGAGACTTACCTCACTTTGAAATACGATAACCGGCTCTAACGCCTCTCTAACATCTCAAACCAATGCGAGACTATCCAAAACTTGTCAAAAACGTGCAAACCATTCAAAATATACTCAAAGACTCACAATTTAAAAATTAGAAGGAAATCCCCCAACTCCACACGAAAAGTTAACAGAGTCAACCCCCGGGCCCACGCACCCGGATTCCAAAAATTCTTGATGATAAATACTACTCATAACACCACAAACTAAAATATATAATTTATTCTCAATTCCATGACTAAAACTCGAAAATATCATTTCTAGGTTTTCTTCCAAAATCCCACATATTCCACCTCATTTCTTGAATTTACAAGTCTAAATTCATATATATATATATATATATATATATATATATATTCATGTAAAGTGGGTTAGAAGCACCTACCCTCAATAGGTGGGTGAAATGGACCTTCAAAATCACCCCCAAAGTCGGCTCCAATTGATCCCAAATGAAAAATGAGAAAACATTCCGAAATTCCAACTTATAAGGTCTGCCCAGGCATTACTCTTCGCGAACACGGCATGTGCCTCACATTCGTGAAGTACAACTCGGCTACTGCTCCAAAATCCTCTATGCGATCGCGAGACAAGGCCCGCAAACACAATTCCTGATCAGGTCGACCCTACGCGAACACGACCAAGCCTTCGCGAATGTGAAGGCCAAGTCTTTAGGCCCAACTTCTATTTTGCGAACGCGACCTGGCTATCGCGGATGAGGAGCAACACTGCCTAAACCTTCGCGAACGTAACTCGCCAATCGCGAACACGAAGCACAACTGACCCTGTTTAAATCCTTCATCGTGAACGCG
Source organism: Nicotiana otophora (assembly GCA_000715115.1). Classification (NCBI taxonomy): domain Eukaryota; kingdom Viridiplantae; phylum Streptophyta; class Magnoliopsida; order Solanales; family Solanaceae; genus Nicotiana; species Nicotiana otophora. The sequence goes on along the minus strand of AWOL01S0026690.1, from coordinate 32,560 downwards.
TGCTTCCTACCACGTTCGCGAAGAACAAAACCAGCAGCAGCAAAACTTACCAACTTGGTACGAAACTACCCCGAAATACACCTGAGGCCCTCCAGGTCCCCGTCCAATCATACCAACTAGTTCCCATACCTCATCCAAACTTATGCAAAGGCTTGAAAATCCACGAATAATATCAAAACCAGGAATCGACGATCAAAATCCTTCTTTTAACTTTCAAACCTTCAAACTTCGCCGAACCCGTTCGAATCACACTTAGACATTCTGAATCATGACCAAACTTCACACACAAGTTACAATCAATAAAATGAACCTATCCAAGGTCCCGAAATACCACTCGGAGTCCGATAATACCTAAGTCGACTCCAAGTCAAACTTAGCAAATTTCAAAACTTTCAAAATTTAAACTTCTGATGATAAGCGCTGAAATGCTCCCAGACCACCTGATACACAATTCAAGGATATGCTCAAGTTCAAAATCACCTTACGAATCTATAGGAACTTTCAAATCTCAATTTCGGGGCCGTTACTCAAGAGTTAACCCTTGGTCAACTTTTCCAACTTAAAGCTTCCGAATTGAGAATTATTCTTCCAAATAACCTTCGAACTTACGAAAATCAAAACCAACTACACGTACAAGTCATAATACATAAAGTGAATCTACATCAGGTCTCAAACTGCCGAAGGACTTGCTAGAGCTCACAACGACCGATCAGATCGTCACAACATGCATATACTAGAGGTTACAAGAGCTATCATGTTTCAAGCACAAATACTCATTATATTTTGGGGGCATTGCATACTTGCTGTAGTTTATTTGAAAAATATAATGTCTAGTTCATTTATTGGTAATATGTCTCCTTTTGAGAGGTTATACAAAAGAAAACCTTCCCTAATACATCTTAGAGTATTAGGCTGCATGTGCGAAAAAATACTGCAAGAACATGACAAGTTAATGCTAAGAGCAAAAATGCCTATTCATATAGGCTATTAAGAAGTTAAAAAAAGGTTATATCTTATATGATCTTTCTACTCAATCCTTCTCTGTCAGCGGGGATGTAACTTTCAAGGGAGACATTTTTCCCTTCACAAGAAAAGAGTCTACTTCACAGCATATATTTGTGGATACTACACCAGAATCATGAGTGTTGTAGACAATCCTGAGATCTTGTTTGAACCTAAAACAAGATTTACAAACATCAGTCAATTTGATAGGTTTGAGGGAGCTGGAAATGATGCAAATCAGAGTACAATGGAAGGAGACTCTGCAGATCTACAAATATAATAGGCAGACATATACCTTGAACCAGATGTTCATATTCCACAAAGGTGCCTCCTATGACTGTAGAAAATCAGCATCATATACAACTACCTGAAACTAGGAAGTCCAGCAGAGGTAAGCATCCTCCAGTCTGGATGAAAGACTTTGTGTCTCCCAATACTCATCAAGATGTGCCTTATGCACTAACTAAATATATTAGATATGACATACTGTCTTCTAAATACCGAGCATATGTAGCTGCAACATCCTCAGGAACTACACTTACTACATACTCTGAAGCTAACACATATCCCAGATGGGTAGAAGCAATGAATGAAGAAATAAAACTACTTGAGAACAACTATACCTGGGATATTGTGAAACTACCAGAAGGTAAAAAATCTATAGGCTGCAAGTGGATATACAAAATCAAATATAAGGCCTCAAGGGAGATTGAAGGGTTCAAAGCTAGATTAGTAGCTAAAGAATATAGTCAAAAAGAAGGAATTGACTATCAAGAAACTTTTTCACCAGTTGTAAAAATGGTAACATTCAGAGCTAGTTTTAGCAGTAGCAAGAAAATGACATATACATCAAATGGATGTGTATAATGTATTTCTTCAAGGTGATCTATTTTGATGAAATCTACATGGAGTTGCCTCAGGGATTTAAAAGTCAGGGGGAGAATGCAGTATGTAAAAGTATTAAATCCCTATATGGGTTTAAACAAGCTCATAGACAGTGGAATGCAAAACTATGTGAAGCTTTACTGAAGTTCAATTTTATACAGAGTCGGTTTGATCACTCATTGTCTATTAGAAAAACTGCCGAGGGAGTTACTATAATTTTAGTATATGTAGATGACATATTGATTACAGGAGATAGATTAGAACTTATTGAGGAGACTAAAATCTCATTGCAGAATGCTTTCAAAATGAAAGACCTGGGAGAGCTAAAGTATTTCCTAAGTATTGAGTTTGCTAAATCTAAGCAAAGAATTACTATGCACTAAAGGAAATATGATTTGGAACTTATTTCAGAGGTTGGACTAGTTGTAGACAAACCAACAACAATTCCTATTGACATCAATAATAAATTAACTTCAAATAATATGATGATTATGTTGGAAAGACAGAAAACACAAAAGAAAATGACTCATTAGTTGATCAAACTTCTTATCAGAGATTGATAGGAAAACTTTTATATTTAACAGTAACTAGGCCAGATAAAGCATTTGGAGTTCGGGCACTCAGTTAGCTTCTACAACAACCTAAAAGGTCACACATGTCAGTTGCTTTGAGGATTGAAAATATGTTAAGAACCAGCTAGGATAAGGAATTCTTCTATCCAGTAATCAGAATAGCACAATTAATGTATTCTATGATGCAGACTGGGCTGCTTGTCCTCTGACTAGAAAGTCAGTCACAAGCTTCTTAGTCAAGGTGGGTGATTCTTTAGTTTCTTGGAAATCTAAGAAACAAACTATCGTATGTCGAAGTTCTGCGAAAGTTGAATATAGAAGTCTAGCAACAACAGTGACTGAGTTAGCTTGGCTTCAAGATTTGTTGAAAGAAGTTGATACACAAATCAAACTACCTATTGATATATATATATATATATATATACAAATAGCTGCAAGTCTAGTTTACCTCGAAAGAATCAAACATATTGAATCGATTATCATTTTGTGAGAGAATGAATTCAACATAGACTTATCACTACAAAATATATTGCTACAAAGATCAACCTGCAGACATTCTCGCAAAAGGACTGACCAAAGTGCAACACGAGTACCTAAAATCCAAGCTAGGTATTTTCAATATTTTTACACCACCTTGTTTGAAGGGGAGTGTTGAGTACTATAAGGGTATAGGAATCTGTACACAGGTTAGTTATTGTTAGCCATTAAGTTAGGAGTTAGTTAAGTTGTTAAAAAATATGCTGTTAATTAGTGTGTATAAAGTCAGTTTGTACTCTACTATTCTGTATGATATTTGGGAATAAAATGCTTCTACATTTCTTATCTCTCTCTCTCTCTCTCAACGACTTCACCTTCTTCTTCATTCTAAAGCATAATTCATTTTTATACAGTTAATTACAACAACCTACTACCTCTATTTGGCCAAGCTTCTCTAATTTTAGAAGCACTTTTTTTCAAAGTTGAAGTGTTTGGCCAAGCTTTTGGAAGAAAAAAGTGCTTTCGAGGAGAAGCAGAAGCAATTTTGGAAAAGCAAAAAAAAATAGTTCTCTCCAAAAGCACTTTTTTGAAAAACACTTTTGAGAAAAATAACTTAGAAGCAGTTTTAAAAGCTTGGTCAAACAGTAATTGTTGCTCAGAAGTGCTTTTCAAATTAATTAGCCAAACACAAACTGCTTTTCACCAAAAGTACTATTGAAAAAAGCACTTCTCAAAATAAGCTAATTTTTACACCTTAGCCAAACAGGCTATTAGTATAAATATCGAATAACTCTATTCATTTATTTACTAGAATCATATGATATTATATTATAAGCATGAAGACTTTTAAGTGAAGTTATTTTACTGAAAATAATCTTAAAAACTAGACGACCTTTATATTCTTTAAGCAAATACTATACCAATAATATTTTTGGACAAATCTACATACATCTCTCTTTATTACTGTCGTTGTTATTGCACTCGTTTAAGTAAAATGAATTTTCAAACGAAGTTTGGTTAATTTAAATTTAAGAGCAAATAAAAAGGCAATTATCATTAATCTATATCTATGTTCTATAATTATATATAATTGTGGTATTAATCAAGGTGATGTGGCATCACTAACTTTTAAAAGCCAGCTTTAATTCCTATTAAAATCTCAAAAGACACTTAAGTAATGGATAGCCGATCTTAATGGATAAAACCGTTTTATTTTTCAACTAAGTAATAATCGTGTCTTTTAACTTGTAAGCTCAAAAGGCTCAGCAGTTTGCCTTATCATTTAAATTTAAATGTATAAAAATAGAGAGTCAAATAAATCTATGCTTTAAGTAGAGGAAAATAAGATGGGTTGGAGTCTCAGAGAAATGGGAGTGGAAGACATAAAAAGAGACGGTGAGAAGAAGATTAGGTTAATCAGGAAGTAAACTTATGTGAATGTTTTAAACTTCTTTAAAATTTGCAAGTGTCCAGGATCGTTACAGTTTAACAAGATTGGTTCCATAATTATCTTTTAAACAGGTTAGAAAGCGAGCATTTTAATTTTTGTCTTGATATTATCCCATCAAATCTTTTCTCATCCTTAGTAGCCAGATTCAAAAAGCGAAAGAGTTCCTTTTAACTAATTTTTTATCTATCATTTTACTTTTTTTAAAAAGAATTTCATTTATTTAAGATGTAATCATTATTTTTGCCTTACTTTTTTTTTATATTTAATTTGGTGTGCAAATAATTGTTTTATCATTCTTTGTTTGTTTTTCTTGACAAGAGGGGTTGCTCTAATGGTAAGCAACCTCCACTTCCAACCAAGAGGTTGTGAGTTCGAGCCACCCCAAGAGCAAGGTGGGGAGTTCTTGGAGGGAAGGATGCCGAAGGTCTATTGGAAACGGCCTCTCTACCTCATGGTAAGGGTAAGGTCTGCGTACACACTACCCTCCCCAGACCCCACTTAGTGGGATTATACTGGATTGTTGTTGTTGTTGTTGTTGTTGTTTGCTTTTCTTCTTAGGGTGTAACAATAATTTATTTTTCATATTGTGAAACGTGAATTAACATTTTGCATACAAGAGTTCGATCATCTAAATAATATATATTCTCTCACTCGAATTATATGTATTTTCGCGCACATTATATAACAAATTTGATTTAAATTCATTTTCTAAGGTTTCTAGAATATTTTAGTCATTTTGAATGAGAGAATTTGACCATAATCTAAATAGCATATATTCTCTCACCAAAATGATCTTTAACTTTTTATATGTACTTTCACTTATTTTATATAACTAATTTGGTTTAAATTTTATTATTTCATACTCTTAGGATATTTCAATCATTTTGAATGCGAGAATTTAATCATCTAAGTAGCATATATACTCTCACTCAGAATGAGCTATAACTTTTTATATATACTTTCACTTATGTTATATAACAAGAAAGTGGATAAATACTCATATGTGAACGAAATTTATATTTGTTAAAATTTTTATAGCTCAATAACATTATATAACAATATTTATGTAATATTTGTAATTTTTAAAACTTTATACTCATTAACCAATATGGAGCACACACACAATGCAGTAGGAAACTCAAAATGTCAAAGTTAATTACCAAAATGTCCATAAAAATTGAAGGACGATATTACCCATTAATTATATAAACACTACTTCACTAATATTCTTGTACTAAAAAGTAAACTTACCTTCCAATAAATAATAAATTTGTACTACTTAATGCAGCCTATTCAACTCCTAAGTATTGCTTTTTACTTAATTGCAAATGTACATACCATCTCAACCTTTTCAATTTTTGCTCCTTTGAGCTTCCAACAGTTATTAAAGATTCATGTATTTCAGTCTTCTCTCCGTCTTTCATTCACTTTATAAAATTGGCAATGAAATCAATTAAGCAATTCTTCTTACAGTCAGACATCTGTCAATTGGAAAAGTCATTTTTCTCATTAAAAAGGTATTCTTTTCATTTGGCATATTTGTTAACTGCCTACAGCACATAAGTGTCAAATGAGGTAATGTTTTTTCTTTTCATGTTAATTTTATGAGTCACGCCCATTAGTAGACTTCACTTCTTTACTTCCTCTTTTAATTACTTTTACCAGCAAGAACTCATGGGTGATGTGGAAGTCTACTATGTAAATCAAAGAACAATAGTGCCTATAATGCACGGTTAACTGTTAAATTGCTTAATAAGTCAAATGATATCATTTGAATCTAAGTTTGAATGATATATAAGTAGAAGAATATAAGACAACTAGAAGAACGTAACTCAAATCCTCATAAACCAACTATCATTCAGTAGATTTTAGGGCAACATAATTATTACATATCGAAATTAATTAATTTCTAGGGAAAAGAAAAATTAAGTATTTGAATACATTTGATTTCCGAGAGCTATATCTATTTTATAGAACTTTTAACAAATCATTTAGATATTTTTGGTTATCTTCAATTTTAAAACCTTTGTAATGATTGATATTCAGAAACTAGTTTATTTAATAAGGAGAAACTCACAGTAAACTTGGTTTCTAAAAAGTAACTGTACTTTTTGGACCGCTAAAACCATCTCTAGAATCAAGCTTCTGAAAATTAACCCCATGAAATTTTCACCTTCTTTTCTGCATCAGTTAAAGTAGAAACTCAGAATCTATTTGCCTCTCCATATCCAACATACTGAGAGGTTTAAGGGATGTTGTTAGTATTCTACGTGGGAACAATCACAGTTATAAAGTGCGACAGAGACAATGACATAACCTACGGATACTTTCTGACTACTGCCCAAGTTGACTCATTATAATTGCACACACTCCTGGATTCTTGGAATATCTTGCTATTTAGCAGTATGCTTCAACTATACGTCCTCCAGTTTTCTACAATGGCATCACCAGTAAAATTTCCGAAATTAAAGGTGTCTTTTTAATTTTTACAGTCAACTGACCAAACAACATGTCAGAGGTTGGAAATATTTGGATGGCTCCAATGTTAACTTTACAGCTTTGAATTTGCATTTTGGAAATAAAAGGGAATTTCTTTTCCCAAATTTTCAATTCATTTATTGTTGCAAATTTTAAAAGGTACTTATCATTATTTATTTTATTATTAACTTAAATTTCCAAGACGGACGTGAAACCATTTACTTAACCGAAATTAATACTTTGAATTTGCAATTAAATAATACAGCTGTTAGTTAAATTTTCCTTATTTTAAATTAAATTACAAATTTAGTTTTTTCCCAATTTTCAATCTTTATTATTTTCGTCCTCCAACTTTTTTCTAGCAAAACCCTAATTTCACAACTCCTCAAGAAATTCTGAAAGCAAGAAAATTTACCCTCTTTTTTTCATTTCTAAAAATTAGTTTTCTGTACTTTGCTCTGCAGTAGCAGAGAGTTAGCCACAGTTCAGAGTGTCAGTATGCATTCTAGATTTTCACCACAGAAATTGGTTTGTCTGTTCAGATGATATTCATAAACATACAAACTGATTCCAGCAGTTGAAGATTTTACTGAGTTTGTTTAGTTAGTTGGTGTTAGTTTCTTTTTTCTGTTGTATTTGGTAAAGATTGTATTTTTATCTTGCTGTTCTTGCTAAAAAAAGTAACTTTTTTCTAGTTGGGATTTAAGTAGTTCAAAGTTTTAAATGTTTTGGGGTTTTGGCTTTTTTACTTGTTAATAGTTCTGGGGTTACAGTTAGAGGTGTTAGTATGTTGTTTGATCTGTTGCTTTTGGTAAAGATTGTATTTTTACTGTGATTTTCTGTTTTGACGTTTTTAGCACTTGAAAGATTTAATCTTTTTCAAGTTTAGGATTTGAGTTTATAACAGTTTTCGGGGTTCAGGGGTTTTTGAGATTTTTAATTTTTGTGTATATGAATGGAGGAGAAAGAAGGGCTTAATAGTTCAGGGTTTACAATTAGAAGTGATGAAGCTTCTGAAAATTACAAAATGGCCCCAAGGAATGAAACTACCAATGGGTTTAGTGGATCAGTGGCTGCAGTCACGCCAGTAAATCCAGTGAGTATGGCGACGCCATCTACAGAAGTGAAGAAGAAGAGGGGAAGGCCTAAGAAATATGGACCAGATGGTTCTGTAAGCACTGCATTATCACCAATGCCAATATCAGCTTCAATACCACTTCCAGGAGATTTTTCAGGTTGGAAAAACAGTGGAAGCCGCCCGGTTGAGTCCTTCAAAAAGAAGCAGAAGTTTGAGCTTTCAAGTCCAGGTAACATTATCCCTATTCTGTTGATTTATTTTAGAATCTTGAACTGATGTTTGGATTTTTTATGTGCTTCCTTTAAAAGCTTAAAATGGTCTAACACACTGTCTCTGACTGTTGAATAGTTATTTGTGACCATTAATGTACAAAACTTTGAATTTGCTGGTGTAGACAGGTTTTCTGAGTTCTGTTTTGTTCTGCATTCTATCTTATAGTTGATTTGTTTTTTTAAAATTTGCAACTTGGGACCCGTGTATAAAAATGATCTCGTTCTTTGGCATTTATGATGCTGAAGTAAGGTGCTGAATGTGGGGTATATTTCTTCACATGTTTAGTTCCGTAGTTTTCTGGAGGAGAAGCAGGATGATGTGGTCAGCAAATAGTGTATACCACTTGGTATGTGTTCTTATAAGCTTATGTGGTCACAATCATGTGTCCTTACCCCAATACTTTTTGGAAACAGGGTGAAATAGAATAAAGAATTAATTGAATAATGAAAAAGCTCGTTACCTATTTAAAAGGATAAGGCAGTGCGTAATGTGATACCTGATGCATGATATGTACATGTTCGGTTTTAACGTTGGTTATTTCGCAAGACGGAAGAAATACAGATTTTGAAAGTAGGTTAGAAATATACTATGATATATCTAATGATGCTATGGAACTCAGACTGCTGTAGGATTCAACAAATGATATAACAAAGCATGGATCTGATTCAGTTGTCTACTATCCTTGAAATTCTGATGCTGATGTCAGAGAATATTTTTCGAACTAGCAAACTAATAACGATGAAAAGATTCTGCTCCTCATTAATGAACGACTTATATGCAGATATTCAATTCGCCTGATAAAAGTAATATCCTTTCACTACCTGATTTTCCTAGAAAGGATCTTCTTCCAAAGTTTAATGATGCCAACATTTACTTTCACTGACAGTATATTTGAGAATAATATGTGCTCTAATAGTGATAACAAGACAATCATCATTATGTAACACAAAAAGATATTACCTCATCAACTGGAAGTTAGAATTTTCAGTTGACTGATAATATGCTACATATCTAAATTTGGAGACTAGAAAATCAAGTGGATGCGGAAACTGATTCAATTAAAAAATTTAAATTGACCTCTTTGTGATATTCAGCTTCTGAAGTAGTCTATATAGATATCATGCTCATTTTATTTGTGGGAAGCTTGATATTATTCGTTTTATTTGTGGGAAGCTTGATATTATTCGTTTAACTGTTCATTTTAGCATTATTTTGAAGATTTTGGTGTGCTTGAGCTGTTGTTGCAATTGTATTAATTTCCTTAGGGGAAAGGGTGCCATATTCTGCTGCTGCAAATTTTTCACCTCATGTGAGATACTCTGGTGGTGCAAACTTTACACCACATGTGATCACTGTTAATGCTGGCGAGGTATGCATTATCTATTAGTTCAAATATTTGTACTGCATTACTACCACTTTCAAAAGCTTGCATTATATTTGGCAGCTTCACAGCATAAACTTAATTCACTATGTCCGCGAAGAGATGAAATTGCTCCTACCCCCGCCATTAAGTTGCCTGTTAAACCTCAAAGTAATTTGGATCTAATTATTATCTATTAGTTCAAATATTTGATCACTGATTGCACGTTTACCGTCTATGGCTTCGTCAAATGCATTGGGAACAAAAATGTAAAGTAGCATACTGAAAGCTGACATTCTCTGCTAGAACCAATATACATGGCTGCCTCTTTGTAGAGGACAATAATACTCGCATGTTATAAGTTGATTCTGTAGTTAATATTTCATCTCTTACAGATGTTCTCATCCAAGGATGAAAGTTCTTCAGACTCCAGCAAGCCCAGTTTCTGCGTCTGTCTTTGTGTACAATATGAAATGTGATGTAAAATGCCCTTTTCTATTAAGGCATAAGTTAAATTCAGACGAATGTTATGATTTTTACCTTGTTGCAACTTGCAATGCCAGCTTTGGGCCCTGTAGGCTGTAGCTGGATTGTGATGGTGATTTTACACTGCCGAACTGGGATGAAGTATGCTGGTACTTTTCATTTTAAGCCTAATAGAGTGGGCAAGCCTAGATTTTTCTAGAAAAATATTTCCGGACATGCCAATCTCTAGGAAAAGGTAAAGTCGAAGAGGACAAAAAGTTAGTAGAGGTAGTTTTAAACTTTTAATGGATACTCTAACATTCGTTATTACTTTGTGTTTGTTATTGGTGATAGCATGCCATAGAATTGATAATTAAATACTCCCTCCGTTTCAATTTAGATGAGGTAGTTTGACTTGGCACAAAGTTTAAGAAAAAAAGAAAACTTTTGAAACATGTGGTGCTAAAAGCTTAAGGGGCAAAAGATTTGTGGTGCCATGGCATTTGTGTGGCTATAAAAGCTTCTCATTAAGGGTAAAGTGGGTAAAATGAAAAGTTTAAAGTTGAATTGCTTCCAAATATAGAAATATGTCATTTTTTTGGAACGGACTAATAAGGAAAGTGTGTCATTTAAATTGGTGGGATAATACTGGGTATGTTGTTGTTGTTGTCATTTAAATTGAAACGGAGGGAGTAACTAGTATGTGCTTAACTCTGGCTGCTATCATCAAAAAGTAAGTTTTCTACTTTTCTCAATTATGCATCTGCATATGTAATAGGAATGCTCTTATATTATCAAACTGAGCAGTTAGATACTTAGATGTACAATTGCTAGATATCTTAACGTGTGGAAGTGGACATGGTTCTTAGGTTGTAAAGAGGCTGGTTTTTATTGCTGATTTCTATCCTTTTAAGATGGAACTAGCATGTGCTTGTTCAATCAAGAGTTTGTATATATATTTTTTATTTTATGTATATTTTAATGTAATTTTGTGGTATCCAGGAATCTAAATAGGATAGACAATACAAAAGTTTGAAATTTGGGTGGAATGGGAGATTTCATATTAATTTAATGGAATGTTCATTCCTCCTTGTTTGTGGAGCCTTATACTGGCAAAAAATGGAACACTGGATCAGGCAGAACCAGAAGCTAATAGCACCATTACCGCACTTGTTTCCTATTTCTCACATTTGTTAACTTTGTTTATTTTGTAACTACCTACTTATCAAATTAATAATAATAACAATAATAATAAGCTTGTAACTACCTAGAAATTTGTAATCATTATCAATATTTACCATGTGCATTTGTTGCAGTGGTGCTTTAGGCTGATAATTGTCATTCATAAAATCTGGGAGTTCTATCCCTTTCTCTTTTGACTTTGGGCATTAGGTGTGTGGGTGATAAGATCCAGGCTTAACTATCACTTGATGAAAACATGCTTAACGAATTATGCCCTGTATACAAGAAAAATGTCAGCTTGCTGTTGGCAAACCATTCTGGCAGCTCAGTACTCTTGCAGCTAGATGTGTTTATTTGATTGAAAGTCGATTTACTGTTCTTTCATGGATTTTCTACTTCTGTGAGTTCATTTAAAATCCAAACTGTTTCATTCTTGAATTTTATGTATCAGGATGTTGCAATGAAAATCATTTCATTTGCTCAGCAAGGGTCTAGAGCTATTTGTGTCCTGGCTGCCAATGGCGCAATTTCAAATGTTACACTTGGTCAGCCAAATTCATCTGGTGGAACTTTGACCTATGAGGTGTGGCCCTTTACTTTGAGAAATTTGATTTGCATGTATGCATCTGCTTCATTCGTAGTCAACTGTTTGCATATATTGTATATTCTCTGCATTCTTCTTATAGAAAAGAGCTATTGGCATTCTGCTTGATCTCCTCCTTGTCTTTAAAAGTAAGCGAAATACTCTAGATGTTTGCATTTCTGCGAATTCTTCGAAACATACAGCCTTGTGCCGCATTATAATGAGGCTGTTTTGATGCTTTGACATCCAGGTCGATATGGATTAAATTTGTTATTGTGCCAAGGCACTCTGCCACTTCTGTATCGTTTTCCTTTTAGTTTGAACATTCTTGTATTGATGTTTGCCATTGACGTGTAAAATATAGAGTTCAGTCATCTGCCATCCTTCCTCTTTGGTGAGACATGCTGTCTAATTTCTATAGTATGTATAGAGAAGTATTGTCCTTTTATCCGTCGTCGAACCAATCCAATGAAATAGTTATGGGTAATCTTTCTTCCTTAGATAATGCATAGTAATCTAACTTATGATTCATGATTTTGCTTTTTGCAGGGTCGATTCGAAATTCTCTCTCTGACAGGATCGTATATGTCCAGTGATAATGGAGTAACAAAAACCAGAACTGGTGGGATGAGTGTGTCCCTCTCTGGCCCTGATGGTCGAGTTATTGGAGGTGGACTTGCCGGCATGTTGATAGCAGCTGGTCCTATTCAGGTCAGTATCGAAGTACTTGTTGAAGAGTCCCACATCGGTCCATAAAGGGATGGGTAGTCTCTTTATATGGCTTGGGCATACCAAAAGCTAGCTGAAGATCCATTTCTTTAACATAGTATCAGACCCCAGGTTCATCCTAATTACCCGATGTTGGGTCAACATTTATATTATCCAAGCTCCATATGGAGGGGGTGTTGAGTCCCACATCGAGAGGGAGTTAACAAATGAGTATCCTTATATGGTATTGCGTAATCTTCACCTCATGAGCTAGCTTTTGGGTTGAGTTAAGCCCTAAGGGTCGTTTGGTACGCAGGATAAGGTGAGATAAGGCGTGAGATTAAATTTATACCACGTTTGATTGCCAGTATATATACAGGATAAATTTATACCATCAACCAAATATATTTAATCCCAGTCTTAATACAAGATATCCCACCTTATCCCATCAAATTGGAGATTATATTATCCCACCTCCCAGGTGGGATAAATTAGTCCAGGGATTATAATCCCAAGATAATTTAGTCCGGGTACCAAACGACCCCTAAGTCCATTTATCATGGTATAAGAGCAGGACCCATCCCAATTCTCGTTTCCCGATGTTGGGCCCCCATATCAAATTGCCCCCGCCCCAGATATTCAGCCTTGGGCATGGGGGAGGGTGTTGAAGAGTCCCACATCGGTTTATAAAGAGATTGGTGGTCTCTTTATATGATTTGGGCAATCCTTACCTCATGAGCTAGCTTTTGAGGTTGTCGAGGTACATTTCTTTAACTGTACTCCATGACTTTAGCTCAACATTACTTGAAATACAATCTGAACACCTTGAACACATCAGGTTGTCATTGGAAGCTTTATTCCTGGTCACCAGCAAGAGCAGGAGCCCAAGAAGCAGAGGTTCCAGCATGCAACTACTTTCGCTGCTATTACTGCAACTCCCGTTTATGAAGAACAAACTAATGGAGCTTACCCTAGGCCAAGTCACAATTTTACTTCTTCGACTCCCTTTCCTGTGGACAACACGGTATCACTGAACTCCATACATAGCTCAAGAATCTCTGCGGTAGAAAACAATATTTCTATGCCTGGAGAAGAATCTAATAAAGAGCAAAGTCGATCATCTTGATTTTTATTCGGATGTTGTATTATCGGTGTATTCCTGTACCTTATAGGCTTATTTTTTAGCCTACTTGGAACTTTAGGCTCACCATCCCTTTGTGTGACAAATATTTAAATGAGACTTACTTTCGTAGGATGTAATAGGGCATAATTTGTGTCGTTTAACCTAGAAGTTCACACTTTTTGTAGGTTGGCATTGGACTTTCACCCGTAGAAGCTGTTATTGTTCCTGTTTTTTGTCTCCTATATTATTCTATCATTTGTTGATACTATACTCCAAATATCAAGAAATAGGTGAAATTTCATAGGAAATGCATCATAACATGAAAATAGAGGCAAATTCAGCTCATTTAATGAATCTATAACATTTGGAGTCCACCCTTATAAACATTATCTTATCACTTGGTATATGAAGAAGCAACCAACAGTTTCTAAATCCTCTGTAGACCTCTGTAGAGGCTAAGTATAGGGTCATATTGTTGCTATGACATCTTGGATTCGCAATTAACTTTGCATTTTCTTACAGTTTGTATTGTGCAATAATGTTAGCTCCATTCAATGAGACGTACGGTGTGTTTGGTAGAAGGTAAATATTTTCTCAATTTTCTCATATTTGATTGGCTTAAATATGAAGAATAGATCGATTCTGTTAGTTTTTGGTTAATGCAATTACATCGTTTATTCAGAAATAGGCAAATAAGTTTGGCATTAGTTCAAATATTTATGCTTGATTTAATTATATTCTAGAATAAAATTGCAAAAAACTTATATTTTATGAAAATACGCTTCCAATTAAAAACTTTTCTTAAAGAGTAGCTTCATTACTATATATTCTTTGTTTGATTTGATTAATTGATCATTGTTCTTGGGTTAATTTTTTCAATTTAATTTTCGAGTTATGTGACAATTATTTTCAAAGTAAAAGTTTTAAATTTTCAATCTATGAGATTCAATTCAAAACCTTTATTAATCAAGATGTTTTTTTTTTCAAAAGCCAATAAATGATATTGCTCAAAGTATACTTCAATATATAAACTCATGTTGTATCCTTAAAGAGAGAGAAATTAATATTATCCAAAATCATTTTAAAATTATGCATCGAAAGAGCTTGATCATGAAATAATGTATAATTGTAGGAAGCAAAATGAAAACTAATGTAAAGAAATTTAAAGAAGAAGAAGATAAGAGGTTTAGTTGCAAATAAGAGGAAGAAGAAAGAAAGAGGAGGAAAAAGAAAGAAGAAGAAGAAGAAGAAGAAGAAGAAGAAGAAGAAGAACGGGAAGTTAAGAAGAGGTGAGGGTCCAAGGCCCGACGGAGAATAAAGAAAATAGGGATTCATAAGTAGGGGAAAATAGAAGAATGGCGAACACACTGCCGCAGGAATTGAACCTAGACCCGTGAAGCCAATATGAGACTTCAAAGGCAACACTGAACCATGGCACCCATATGCTATTTGTGTAATCCGAGTGCGACGTAATATATATAACCTTTATTTCTTAGATATAACACTTTAACTCTCGTCAAAATGTGTCTATTAAACACCTCAGCTACGACCTATCATCATAATGGAGCGTGTGAATACTAAGCCCTCTGACATGGAAGAGGGACCAATAAATAAGTGACACGTGTAAAATAATAAAAGAAAAAGATAACATAAAAAATAGTAAGCGGAATTTGGCTGGAGGAGGCAGGAACCTCAGATGTGGAAGGCTTAGCGTAGAAGCGAGGCCGCACTTGCGGTAAGTGACCGCAGAAGCGGGTGCGCAGGTGCGTGGGTGGTGACCACATAAGCGGGAGGTCGAAAATTAAGTGAGGACGGCAGATGCGGGCCACTGACCGCAGAAGTGGAGCTGCAGATACGGTATATTGTCCGCAAATGCGAAATCACTAGGCAACCTATATGATTTCGAGGGTTTTGTCATTTTTCATTATTTGGAGTTGTGGAGCTCGGCTAGAGGCAATTTTAGGAGACTTCTCACTACAATTGAAAGGTTATGTAAAGTTTACTTAATTTTAATGTTAGATATTGATTGCCCATGAATACACTTAGTATATGTGAATTAAAGGTGAAATTTTGGGATTTCGAGTATGGTTTTGAAGAGTGAAAATTGATGAATTGAGGGTCGATTTGAGGTTGGATTTGGGTGAAACACATATATTTGGACTTGTAGCGGAATGGATGTTCGGGATTTGTGAGTTTTATAGGGTTTTGAGAAATGAGTCTGGGGTTGACTTTTTGGGTTGACTTTGCACAAGTGGTTCAAGATCATAGCTTTATTTTTTGGGGCTTATTTCCTATGGCTTTTATTGATGATATTAAAATATTTTGCCTAGATTTGAGTCGTTCGGAGATCAATTCACTTATGAAGGGCTTTTTGGAGTATTGATATAACGACCCGGCCGGTCGTTTTAAGTATTTTAGCCTCGTTCCTCTATCTATTACCTCTTTTATATTATATTGTGGTTATGTGACTTGCCGGGGTGATTGGTTTTGGTTTCAGGTAAGGTTCAGAGTGAAATGTGACACTTAGTCCCAAAGTTGGAAGTTTAAGTTGAAAGAGTTGACTGGAGTTTAACTTTTGTGATGACGACTCCGGAATAGAGTTTTGACGGTTCCGATAGCTTCGTATGGTAATTTTGGACTTAGGAGTGTGTCCGAATATTGATTTGGAAGTCCGTAGGTCGTTTTGGCTTGAATTGGCGAAAGTTAGAAAGTTGAAGGTTTGGAAGGTTGAGAGGTTTGACCGGTAGTTGACTTTATTGATATTGGGGCCAGATTCCGATTCTGAAAGTTGGAATAGGTCTGTTGTGTCATTTATGACTTGTGTGCAAAATTTGAGGTCAATCGGAGTTGGTTTGGTATGAATCGACGTTAGTTTTGTTAGTTGGATGTTCATGGTTTCAATAGGTTTTAATTGGGTTGTGATTCGTAGAATCGATGTTGTTAGATGTGAGTTTAGGCCTCAAGTAGGTTCGTTATGTGTTTTGGGAATTGTTGGTATATTTGGACAGGGTCCCGGAGGCCTCGGGTGTGAATCAAATTGTAATTGGATCATTTTTGGACTTGTTGATTGTCGAAGGTTGCTGAAGTCTGGTGTCATCGCACCTGCAGTGGGATTGGCCGCAAGTGCGAGAGGGCCATCGCAGATGCGAACTTGAGTGGGCTGCGGGAGGACCGCACTTCTGCGGAGCGTTGACCGCAAAAGCATGAGCGCTGATGCGCTTTGGTGTGCACAGAAGTAGAATCTCAGGGGCTTAAGTGAGAGCCACACCTGCGATGGAATTTCCGCAGGTGCAAAGCCACAGATGCGACTGTAGGCCCACAGAAGCAAAATCGCTGAGCAGAAAAAGGGCAAATCGAGAGTTTTAATTCATTCATCTTTTGAGTTAGAGTGCTCGATTTTGGTCGATTTTGGTAGAGATTTTCAAGGAGTTGATCGGGGTAATGATTCTAACTCGGTTTTGGCTATTATACATGAATCCATCATTGTTTTTACCATTTAATTAGTGTTTTGCGTTGGAAAAATTAGAAAAAATTGTGAAAACGTTATAGACTATATTTTGAGGATTTGAAGGTCGATTTGATGTTGGAATTGAGTAATTTTAGTATGGTTAGACTCGCTATTGAATGAGTGTTTGGATTTTGTAAGTTTGGTCGGGTTCCGAGACACTAGTCCGGGGTTGAATTTTTGAGTTGACTTTATAATTTTCATTAAAGATTTCAACTTTATTATTCAGAATAGTTTCCTATGGTTTGTATTTATGGCATAAAGTTATTTTGGCTAGATTCAAGCCGTTCAGAGTTGGATATTCACGAAAAAAGCTTACTAGTGGATTGAGTTAGCATGTTTTGAGGTAAGTGTCTTGCCTAACTTTGTGTGGATGAATTACCCCTTAGGATTAGTATTATTATGTGTTAATTGTAGTATGTGAAAATCATGTATGCACGGTGACGAGTGCGTACACGGGCTAAATGTGGTAATTGACCGATTTAAGCTATGTAGATTCTTTCCATGTCTTTAATTAAATTTTCATAACATGTTATATTCATTATTGTTAATCTTTCATTACATGCTTCACTTGACATTGGTAATACTTGTCTCATCTCTTACTTGTTATTTGCCTTACATGCTTAGTTAAAATTACTGTTTTCTCATTTCCTTGTTAAACACTTAACTGTTGAGTTACCTTACTTGAAGTTGTTATTTTTTGAAATATCTTATTGTTGAGTTTTGGTGTTAAAGTTGTAAAAGACGTGATAACATTGAGACATAGTTGTAAATTATGGAAATACCATTTTTGTTGAGTTATTCACTTTCGGTTGCTATTGTTGAGACTCTTGTACATATTGTGGTTGATCCATGAACTATTTATTGTGAAAATATTATTATTGTTGACTTCTTTGGCAAGTTGTGGTATTAGACACTTGAGGTGTGATCTGTGATATGTTGTAATATTGATACACATACATTTGTATAAGGATATGGGTTGATACACATGCAGTGAGATAAGGTGGGATTGATATGCATGTTGCTAGTAGGGGAACTACTTGAATCCACGCGATGTGAAAAGGTGGGCTAAAATGCGGGTAGCTATTTTGGGAAAAATATTTTTCAAAACTAAATGTAAGGCCCCCACGGTGATATAAGGAGAGTTTGTGATTATGAAATGAGATATGAGGCTGTACCTCGGACATGATTCTTCTTGTTATCTTTCATTTACATCACTTGTGTTTTGTTTGCATCGTTTCCTTGGTGTTCTTATTATGTGTTTCCTCCCTTGATGCCTTTATTGCCTTAACATTCGGTGTAGCTTATCTTGTTGTATTTCTTCATTGTTTCATTCCTTGTTTCCATTGTTATATTATACCATACATGTTCATCTACTTTATTTATTCTAGTAGGTGTCTTGACCTAACCACGTCACTACTCTACCGAGGTAAGGCTTGATACCTCCTTGGTACCGTTGTGGTGTACTCATACTATGCTTCTGTATATATTTTTGTACAGATCCAAGTACTTCATACCAATCTAGGCATCCGTGAGTTGATCTTTGGATCAAAGACTTCAAGGCATACCTGCCAACGTTCGCAGGCCTCAGAGTCACCCTCTGTCTTTGTTCTATTGCATATTCTTATTATAGATACTGATGTATTAGGGATGTTTCAGTATACTCGTGTAGAGCTTATGATCCGGTCTCACTAGATTTTGGGTGTTATTTTCAGTTGTATTGTGGAGTCCTTTTTATGATAGCTGTTGGTTTAATTGGAAGTTTTATTATTATTTTTGTTAATTATTCATGTATGTTAGGCTTACCTAGTCTTAGAGACTAGGTACCATCACGACATCTTACGGAGGGAGATTGGGGTCGTGACAAGTTGGTATTAGATCTCTAGGTTCATAGGTATAACGAGTCATAAGCAGGTTTTGTAGAGTCTCGCAGATCGGTACGGAGACGTCTGTACTTATCTTCGAGTGGCTATGGAACTGTTAGGAAACTTTACTTCTTTGATTCCTTATCGAGCGAATTTGTTAACTTCGAAATTTTGAATCTCTGTCTTTCTATTCTCTCACAGATTGTGAGGACACACATTGCTGGATCCGACGATCAGACTCCCACACACCCTTTAGAGCCGCAAAAGGCCGGGGTCGGGGCAGATACTGAGGAGGGGCACGTGGTGCAGCCAGAGCACCTGCCTGAGCTACGATAAAGGAGCCACCAGTAGCTCCAGTTGGGGGCCAGGCACTTGAGGTGCCTATTGCCACCCCTACACTTCAGGAGACCCTCACACATTTCTTGAGCATGTTTGGTATGCTAGCTAAGGCAGGGTTGATTCCACTTGCACCATCCACTTCTCAGGCTGGGGGAGGAACTCAGACTCCCGCGGCCCATACCCCAGAGCAGCAGGTCCATGTTGACCAGGCCCCAGAGGTTATACCGGTGCAATCGGGTGTTCCGGTTCAGCTTGAGGTTAGGGCAGCAACATCTGAGGAGCAGCAACTTAGACTTGAGAGGTACAAGAAGTACCACCCTCCTACTTTCAACGGTCTAGCTACAGAGGATGCACATGGTTTTCTAGAGAAGTGCCACCGTATTCTACGCACCATGGGTATTGTGGAGACGAGCGGGGTTGCTTTTACTACATTCTAGTTGTCGGGACCCGCATATCAGTGGTGGCAGGCTTATGATGAGGGTAGCCCAGCCGATGCTGCTTCGCTCATATGGGCTCAGTTTTCAGAGATGTTCTTGAGAGAGTTTGTTCCCTAGTGCCTTCGGAATGCATGGCGCGCGGAGTTTGAGCAGTTTCACCAAGGTACTATGACCGTGTCAGAGTATGTTTTCAGATTCAGTGAGTTGTCCAGACATGCACCTGCCTTGGTTTCCACAGTCAGAGAGTGAGTCCGTCGATTTATCGAGGGGATCAACTATGGTATTATATTCAACATGGATCGAGAGTAGGAGATAGGTACCACATATCAGCTGGTGGTAGAGATCACACGGATATTGGAGGGTATACGGGGCAGGGAGAGAGAGGACAGGGAGTCCAAGAGGCCTCGAGATTATGGCTGATATAGTGGTGCCTGTGCCCCAGTTCCAGCCCGCCATGGTAGACGCTATGTGAGCCTTCCAATTCGCTATGGAGTGGTTGTCGCCGTATCATGCTATTCTTGATTTTCACGCCAAGACGATGATTTTGGCTGTGCTAGGTTTACGCGGTTGGAGTAGAGGGGGAACTTTGGATTATGTTCCTAGCAGGGTTGTGCCCTTCCTTAAGGCACATCGGATTGTTGAGAAGGGATGTGATGCATATCTAGTCTTTGTGAGAGATGTCAGTGTTGATACTCCTACTGTTGAGTCAGTTCCAGTAGTGACAAACTATCCAAATGTATTTCCGGCATATCTTTCGGGCATGCCGCCCGATAGAGATATCGATTTTAGTATTGACTTGTTGCCGGACACTCAGCCCATTTCTATTCCACCATATCGTATGGCCCTAGTGGAGTTGAAGGAGTTAAAGGAGGAGTTGCAAGAGTTGCTTGATAAGTGTTTCATTCGGCCTAGTGTGTAACCTTGGGGTATTCCGATCTTGTTTGTGAAGAAGAAAGATGGTTCTATGCGCATGTGTATTGACTATCGACAATTGAACAAGGTTACAATGAAGAACATGTATCCATTGCCGCACATTGCTGACTTAGTTGATCATCTACAGGGTGTCACCGTGTTCTCCAAGATTGATTTGCAGTCAGGTTATCACCAGCTAAAGATTCGGGATTCGAATATTCCAAATACTGCTTTTAGGACAAGGTATGGCCACTACGATTTCCTTGTGATGTCATTTGGGATGACCAACGTCCCAACAACATTCACGCACATGATGAATAATGTATTACAACCTATCTTGGTTCATTCATCATTGTGTTTATTGACGACATCTTGGTGTACTCCCGTAGTCGGGAGGCTCATGAGCAGCATTTGAGGATTGTGCTCCAGACCTTGCGAGAAAGGAAGTATGCAAAATTCTTAAAGTGTGAATTCTAGCTTGATTCAATGACATTTTTGGGTCATGTGGTGTCAAGTGAGGGGATCAAGTTAGATCCGAATAAGATTGAAGCAGCGCAGAGTTGGCCAAGACTGTCTTCAGCTACTGAGATCCGGAGTTTTCTTGGTTTGGCTGGGTATTACCGTAGTTTCGTAGAGGGTTTCTCATCTATTGTTGCACCTATGACCAGATCGACCCAGAAGGGTGCTCCTTTCAGATTGTCCGAGGAGTGTGAGGAGAGCTTTCAAAAGCTCAAGACTGCTTTGACTACAACCTAAGTGTTGGTGTTGCCTACGAGTTCAGGGTCTTACACTGTGTACTGTGATGCGCCACGTGTTGGCCTTGGCGCGGTGTTGATGCAAGACGGTAAGGTGATTTCCTACGCATCTAGACAACTGAAGACCCATGAGAAGAATTATCCGGTCCACGACTTGGAATTGGCAGCTATTGTTCATGACTTGAAGATTTGGAGGCACTATTTGTACAGTGTCCCTTATGAGGTCTATACCACCAGCAGAGTCTACAACATCTGTTGAAACAGAAAAATCTTAACTTGCGGCAGCGGAGTTGGTGAGAGTTGCTTAAATACTATGATATCACCATTCGATATCATCCCGGGAAGGACAATGTGGTGGCCGATGCCTTGAGTCGAAAGGAGGAGAGCTTGGGCAGTTTAGCATATCTACCAGTAGTAGAGAGGCCATTAGCATTGGATGTTCGGGTCTTTGCCAACCAGTTTGTTAGATTACATGTTTTGGAGCCTAGTCGAGTTCTAGCTTGCGTGGTTTATTGGTCTTCTTTATATGATCACATCAGAGAGTGTCAGTATGACGACCCCCATCTGCATGTCCTTAAGGACATGGTGAAGCACGTCGATGCCAATGAGGTTTCTATTGGAGATGACGGTGTGTTGCAGATGCATGGACGATTATATGTGCCTAATGTGGATGGGTTACGTGAGTTGATTCTTCAGGAGGCCCATAGTGCGCGGTAATCCATTCATCCGGGTGCCGCTAAGATGTATCAGGATTTGAGGCAGCACTATTGGTGGAGGAGAATGAAGAAAGATATAGTGAAGTATGTACCTCAGTGCCTAAATTGTCAGCAGGTAAAGTATGAGCACCAGAGGCCAGGAGGTTTGCTTTAGAGACTTGAGATTCTCGAGTGGAAATGGGAGCGAATTAGACTTCGCTGTTGGGCTCCCACAGACTCAGAAGAAATTTGACGCAGTATGGGTGAATGTGGATAGGTTGACAAAGTGGGCTCATTTCATTCCGGTGGTGACTACCTATTCTTCAGAGCAGTTGGCTCAGGTCTATATCCCCGAAATTTTCTGACTTCATGAAATGCCGGTATACATCATCTCTGACCGGGGCACGCAGTTTACATCGCGTTTCTGGAGAACCGTACAACGTGAGTTAGGCACACGGTTTGGGTTGAGTACAACATTCCACCCCTAGATAGACGGACAGTTCGAGCGCACCATTCAGATATTGGAGGATATGCTTCGTGCCTGTGTTATGGAGTTTGGGGGTTCTTGCGATCAGTTCTTGCCGCTTGTGGAGTTTGCCTACAATAACAACTACCAATCGAGTATTCAGATGGCTCCTTATGAGGCCCTATATGGGAGACAATGTCGTTCCCCAGTTGGTTGGTTTGAGCCGGGAGAGGCTAAGTTATTAGGAACATATTTGGTTCGATATGCCTTGTAGAAGGTCAAGTTGATCCAGGATCGGCTTCGTACAACCCAATCTAGAGAGAAGAGTTATGTAGATCGAAAGGTTTGTGATGTTGCATTCATGGTTAGAGAGCGATTCTTGCTCCGGGTTTCACCCATGAAGGGTGTGATGAGGTTCGGTAAGAAGGAAAAGTTGAGCCCTAGGTATATCGGGCCTTTTGAGATCTTTGAGAGAGTGGGAGAAGTGGCCTACAAGCTTGCATTGCCACCTAGTCTATTTGCAGTTCATCCGGTGTTCCATGTTTCTATGCTTCTGAAGTATCACGGTGATCCGTCCCATGTGTTAGATTTCAGCCCAGTCCAATTGGACAAAGATTTGTCTTATGTTGAGGAACTGGTGGCCATCTTGGACAGGCAAGTCCGAAAGTTGAGGTCAAAGAGTATTGCTTCAGTCAAGGTTTAGTGGAGGGGCCAACCAGTCGAGGAGGCGATGTAACGACCCGACTTGTTGTTTTAAGAATTTAAGTCCCGTCTGGTGGCATAAGGCCCTGAGCAGCTTCTTATTATGAGTATTGACTTGCGTGCATGGTTGAATTCAGCTACCGGATGATTTGGAGTGATTTGGGACACTTGGTCCCCAAAACGGAAGCTTAAGTCTTAGGATTTTTACCGTAGTCGGAACTATGTGAAGATGACTCCGAAATGGAATTTTGATGATGTCAATAGCTCTGTATGGTGATTTTGGACTTAGGAGTGTGTCCGAAAAATTAATTGGAGGTCCGTAGTGGAAGTAAGCTTTAAATGGCGCCAGTTGAATTTTGAAAAGTTTGACCGGGGGGTTGACTTTTTGATATCGGGGTCGAAATCTTATTCTGAAAATTTGAATAGCTTCGTTATGTCATTTATGACTTGTGTGAAAAAATTGAAGTCATTCCAAATTGATTGGATATGTTTCGGCACAAGATATAGAATTCGAAAGTTCAAAGTTCATAGATTTTGATTTGAGGTGCGATTCGTCGTTTTGATGTTGTTTGATATGATTTGAGACCTCGAGTAGGTCCGTGTTATGTTATGGAACTTGTTGGTATGTTCGTACGGGTTCCCGAGGGCCTCGAGTGAGTTTCAGATGCTTAACTGATCGAATTTGGATTTGGAAGAGGAGCTGAAGCAGCTGGGCTGCTGGTGTGATCGCACCTGCGCGAAAAAGGATCACAGGTGCGAGCTCGCGGATGCGAGGAATGATTTGCAGAAGCGAAAATGCATGGGCTGCCCAGGCAAAGACCGCGGGTGCGAAGACCGCAGGCGCGAAGATATTATCGCGGGTGCGAAGACCGCATGCGCGAAGAAATCATCACGGGTGCGAAGAAATCACCGCGGGTGCAAAGACCGCAAGTGCGAAGAAATCACCGCAGGTGCGAAAATCCTGGACAGAATGTTAAAAACAGACGGGTTCCGAGTTTTGCTATTTTTGGGCCTTCGAGCACGGTTTGTGGGGCAATTGTGAGAGAGAATTCAAGGAAAACTTGAGGTAAATCACTTGTGATCATTTCTACTCCATAATATTGAATTATCATCGACTAATCCGACTAGATTACATGTTTTTGAGGTGTAAATCATGTGTTTGAACTTAGGGATTTAAAAATAAGATTTGAAGATTTGGAGGTCGAGTTGAGGTCGGACTTTTGTAAAAGTGGTATGGTTAGACTCGTGGTTGAATGTGCTTTCGAATTTTGTAACTTTTTTCGGGTTCCGAGATGTGCGCCCCACAGGTGATATTTGAGCTAATTTTGGATTTGTTTGTTGGAAAATTAGTATTTTCTTATGGAATTAATTGCAATAAATTTTGTTGACTGAATCGAATTATTTGTGGCTAGATTCAATGTGTTTGGAGGTCAAATTCAAGAAAGAAGGCGATTATGGAATATTGGCATAACTTCAAAAAGGTAAGTATCTTGCCTAACCTCGAGTGGGGGAATTATCCCTTAGGCATTGAGTCTTATGTGGAAATTGTATAATTGAAAACTATGTACGTGAGGTGACGAGTACGTACTTGGTTTATATGTGCAAATTATATCGGTTGAAATTCGTAGACGCCCTTAAGTATTAAGTTGGAAAATTGTTGTAACTCATTAAATCCCTTATTTGTCATGCCTCATTCTTTGTTTGCCGAGTTTGTTTTTATAGGATAAATTGGTTTGATTGTCACTTGACTTTTATGTGAACTTTGTGTTTGTTTGAGTTGCCATTTTTTTTTATGGAAAACACTTTCATTATTAATTTTAACTACAAATAATTAAAATGAAAAATTTAGTTAATAAGATGAATTACCTTTTAGTTCACGTTGTGGAAAATTTCGTATTGAATTATAAAGGCCATGAATCATATTGAGGCAAAGTGCCAAATTGTGAAATATTATTCGGTTGAGTTTTTCACTCCCGAACATTTTGTTAAGATGTTGTGCACATTATGATCGAGTCATGGCTCCTTATTGTGGAAAAATAATGTGTTGTTGATTTCTGTGGCAAGTTGTAATATTTGAGCACTTGAGGTGCAAGTTGTATTATGCTGTGATATTTGGGCACTTGAGGTGCGATTTGTGAAATATTGTGATATTGATACGCATGCGGTGAGATAAGGGTGGCTTGAAATGCATGGCTAGTAGGGGAACTACTAGAAGTCATGCGGTAATATAAGGTCAGGGTGTTGAAATGCATGCGGTGAGATAAGGGTGGCTTGAACCATGTGGCTAGTAGGGGAACTACTAGAAGCCATGCGGTGTGATAAGGATGGCTAAAACGCGGGATGCTATTTCGGAAAAAATAATTTCTTTAAAAATTAAATGTGAAGGCTTCCACGGTGAAATAAGAAAATGAGATATTGTGAATTTATTTATGATTTGGGGCTATGAGGCGGTACCTCGAGAGTGCTCTATTGATATTTCTTTATTTATGTTCCTGTCTTGGTGATTTTGTTTCATTGAATATGTAAATTCTTGTCTTCTTCCGTGATGTACTAGTTGACTTCATTATCATGTGTTTTGTGTTCCTAGTTATATTGTGTTGGCGTTTTAGCACGTGACTCTGAAGAAGCATATTTCTGGGTTTTCTTACTGATTTTCTATGATTGAGTTGATTTAAATAAAAAGGAATTATTATTTTATTTTAAATTAAATAGTTTTACAACCAAACCAGTAGTTTATATGATGCCTAAATTTAAGTGAAATGTTACTTTCTTCACCCAAATGAATTATAAAAATAAATTCAATTCTTTGTTGATTTCTTACTTGATTTAAAAATTTTAAACTCACTTTAGTGGAAATAGATTGATCATGTGGATCTTATATACATTGAGAATATTTAGCACGTGAGTTGTTCGTGCAGTTGAGATATGAATTGAGGGCACAAGGTGCCGGGAAAACATGATGATTTAATTATGGGCACGAGGTGCCATGAAAATATGAAAATAGACTGAGACCCGTATTTGTTTATGATTATGAAATGAAGTATCACATGGTGACTTTTTAATTGAAAGAATTATATTCAAAATATTTATTTGGAAGGATGTTTATTCAAAAAGAATTATATGTGAAAGACATTTATTTGAAGGACTTGATTTAATTGGGTATAATTGTGTTTATTAATTATTGAGGGATATTAATGGTATTCTTGTTGACTGTTGTACATATCACTGGTTGTTTTATCCTGCCCTTATTGTTATTGTTTCCTACTATTTTGTATATTATATTGCACATGTTATTAGACTAGTGAGTGTCTTGACTGTACCTCGTCTGTACTCCATTGAGGTTAGTCTTGATACTTACTGGGCACTGCTGTGGTGTGGTCACTCTACACTCCTGCACATTTTTGTGCAGAGCCAGGTATTGGAGGTATCGGACTTGAGAAGAGTTAAAGCAAGATCGTAAAGATTCAAGGTAGAGCTGCTTGGCCATCGCAGTCCCTTGGAGTCTTTTCATTTTATTGTACTGTTAATTTGTAATCAAACAATATTGTATATTTGGTCTTCGTGATTATTTCATGTATTCAGTTAGAGTTCGTGACTCAGTACTATCAGTCTTGGGAGGTTGTATGTTGTGATTATTTTCGCTGTTGGTTTATAAAAAAAATGGCTTCAAAAGGTAATTGTAATCGGCTTACCTAGTCTTAGAGACTAGGTGCCATCACGACGCTTGTGGTGGGATTTTGGGTCATGACAAGTTGGTATCAGAGCTCTAGGTTCATAGGTTCTACGAGTCACGAACGAGTTTAGTAGAGTCTTGCGGATCGGTACGGAGTCGTCTGTACTTATCTTCATGAGGCTACAGAGCTAGTAGGAAAAATTTTCACTTCTTTCATTCCTCATGGTGCGACATTATTTAGCTTGAAGCATATATCTTATGTTCTTTTGCATCCGCTCGTGTATGAAATTGCGCACTCAGTATCAACTATGCGTCAACGGTTCGTGATACTATAGAGGGGTTATAAAAGAGCTAGGGTTACTCAACCATTATTACAATGTGTCATCCAGATAGAGGATGCGAAAGTATTGAGAGATCATTTAGTTGTGCACATTGGGGTGCAGCAGGTTCTGACATCTGGTTGATAAGTATGATATTAAGAAAGTTTAATTAATTGCCTAATCATCATAAATTATGGTAGGGTCACGAGGTGGATATAGATCTGAAATAGCTGGTGGTATTAAAGACTATGTAGTTCGTATGAAATTTCTATTTAGCGAAGGGTATGTACGCAACCAAGGCACTAGAGGAAGTGAGTTTAACTGTCACGAGGATGAAATGCGCAAAATAAATGGTTTGAGATGTCTTATGATCGGAGTCGTACGAACGATGAAGGTTAGTATTGTGGATCATCAGAATGTGCCATATGGCTTCACGCAAAGTGAGGGGAGTCCACTATCAATGATCAGATTGTGGGGGTCATATGTTATATAAGTTTTGGCCTGAGATGTATTTATGTGGTATTGAAAGGTTCTTCGAAATTTGTATATAATTAAGAGCTGAGATTGGTATGGGATGATGCTGGGACTTGCAGTATTCCCGCTGCCTTAATAATTCTACATTTCAGTACCAGCGAGGTCACAGAAACAATTTCAGAATACTCGGGGTGCTACAGTAAGTTCTTTTAATGCACCACCGACACAGGGTTCCTATAATGGTTATTCCAGTTATCCGGCAGAGACTCAGTATGAGCAGCCAAACCCGCAGTGGGGTTGTTATCAGTGTGATTGTACTAGACACATCAAGAGGAATGTCCGAGACTTGGAAGAGACGGATTTCATCAGAATAGTTAGGCTACAAGCTTTATTCTAGTTAATACTCCACGTGCACAGTCAACTAGAGGTGGAGGACAGGTGGGTAGTAGGCACCTAAGAGGTGGAGACCAGACCCGTTGATATAATTGCTATGATTTGGCTGAGGCCAATACACCATATGGTGACGTTACAGGTAGGATCCTGATTTTTGTTATAAAAGGATATTTTTTCCTTAATTTGATTCGGTTTTGAATATTGAGGTGAGTCCTCCTATTATGCTCCGCTTATATGTGAGCTTCGTAATTTCGTGACCCACTTATATGTTTATCCCTGTTGGGAGATTTGAAGATGTGAGCCTGTGTCTGTCATTTTAATTTTGTGCACCATTGAGGGCTATAAGTCAAAAAGCAAAATTTTATTATTCAATACAGTGGGTTTTGATGTGATTTCAAAATAATTGATTTCAATTTTTATAAATTATATGTCCTACCGGTATGAGGGTTCGTTATGTGTTATGAAAAATGCTTACGAAATTTATTGAAAAGAAGAAAGAAAGGAAATTGAAATTCAGTTGGCACATGTGCAAAATACTTGTGATTCAAAGTTAAGGACGAGATCCTCGCATTTGTAAGTGATGTGAAATATTTTAACCGGGCTACAAGCCGCGGTGGAAGTTATATAAGGACGAGGTCCTTGTGGTGAAATATTTATGAGTTTAAAATTCTCCCTTTGTGAAATATAATTTGTACAATAATATTAATAGGGAGTCATGCCTGTTAGGCTTATCTGATAATTCTTCTATATTTTCTATGTATATTCAGCCATTTTCGTGTTGTAAACATTGAGTTTTAACCTATAAGATAAGTGCCCAGGTGGCGTTAAATGTGACTCGTTAAATTGGGCAAATAATTATGAGGTCTTCATGCCTCACATGATGTTGTCAGTGTTGTGAAAAATAAAAATTTGAAATGAGGTACTGGTTAATATGAGATTAATTGATGATGCTGGAATTAATTATGAACAACTTTTAAGACATGAGATGTGGTGATGAGCATACATATGATGTACTTCATGTCCTGATATCATAATGATAATGCAATGCTTGTAATGCGGGGATCCGTGTTATTGATATATACCTTGTGGATATGTTGTTAGGAGTCATTTTGGTGTTACTCTGACAGGTGGATAGGCCCATTTACATGGGAGACTTTGCCGAAATTTTCTGAAAAATTTGAGTTTAGAAAAAAATTTGGGAGATTGATATGTGCGAAAGAAGAGATAAATTATGTTATCTGTTTGAGAACGAATGATCCTAAGCGAGGAAGAATGTAACACCCCAGAAAATTTTTGAAGTACTTCAACACTGTCAAGAAAGTTGATATGTGCGTAGGCACGAGTTGCTACAGCCACTGGAGACTAATACCATGCGTTGATGAAAAATCGAACTTTCTGAAAATGTTTGGAGTGTAAACAAAAAATTGGTCTTAAGGTTCACAAATATGGATAAAAGAAATAATCTCAAATGAGATGGTGTTGCCGGACTTACCTCCAATGCAGTATTGTGGGACCAACCATGAGTATATGTGTAGAAGTAAAAAATCATCAATTAGGTAACCTTATTAGCACGTTCGAGGACGAACGTTTGTTTAAGAGGTGGAGAATGTAACGACCCGACTTGTCGTTTTAAGAATTTAAGCCCCGTCTGGCGGCATAAGGCCCTGAGCAGCTTCTTATTATGAGTATTGACTTGCTTGCGTGGTTGAATTCAGCAACCGGATGATTTGGAGTGATTTGGGACACTTGGTCCCCAAAACTGAAGCTTAAGTCTTAGGATTTTTACCGTAGTCAGAACTATTTATGATTTTGGGACTACGAGGCAGTACCTCGGGAGTGCCCTGTTGATATTTCTTTATTTATGTTCGTGTCTTGGTGATTTTGTTTCATTGAATATGTAAATTCTTGTCTTCTTCCGTGATATACTAGTTGACTTTATTGTCATATGTTTTGTGTTCCTAGTTATATTGTGTTGGCTTTTTAGCACGTGACTCTGAAAAAGTATATTTCTGGGTTTTCTTACTGATTTTCGATGATTGAGTTGATTTAAATAAAAAGAAATTATTATTTTATTTTAAATTAAATAGATTTACAACCAAACCAGTAGTTTATCTGATGCCTTAATTTAAGTGAAATGTTACTTTCTTCACCCAAATGAATTATAAAAATAAATTCAATTCTTTGTTGATTTCTTACTTTGATTTAAAAATTTTAAACTCACTTTAGATGGAAATAGATTGATCATGTGGATCTTATATACATTGAGAATATTTGGCACGTGAGTTGTTCATACAGTTGAGATATGAATTGAGGGCACAAGGTGCCGGGGAAACATGATGATTTAATTATGGGCACAAAGTGCCGTAGAAATATGAAAATGGACTGAGACCCGTGTTTACGAAAAATATGAAAATGGGCTGAGACCCGTATTTGTTTATGATTATGAAATGAGGTATCACATGGTGACTTTCTAATTGAAAGAAGTATATTCAAAATATTTATTTGGAAGGATTTTTATTCAAAAAGAATTATATGTAAAAGACATTTATTTGAAGGACTTGATTTAATTGGGTGTAATTGAGTTTATTAATTATTGAGGGATATTAATGGTATTCTTGTTGTCTGTTGTACATATCACTGGTTGTTTTATCCTGCCCTTATTGTTATTATTTCTTAGTATTTTGTATATTATATTGCACAAGTTATTTGTAACGACCGACCTGTCGTTTTGAGTATTACAATCCCGTTTCCCCATTTATTTCTCAAATTGTACTTTATAGTTGTTGTGTGAATTGCCAGGGTAATTGGTTCTGGTCCAGTGAGGTTTTTGAAGGAATTAAAACACTTAGTTCCAAGGTTTGAAGCTTAAGTTAAAATAGTGACCGGACGCGGATTTATGTGTAAACGACCTCGGATTTGAATTTTGATGATTCCAATAGCTCCGTATGGTGATTTTAGACTTAGGAGTGTATTCGGAAAATTATTTGGAGGTCCGTAGAGGAATTAGGCTTGAAATGCCGAAATTTAAATTTTGGGAGGTTTGACCGGGGGGTTGACGTTTTGATATCGAGGTCGGAATCCGATTCTGGAAATTGGAATAGGTCCGTAATGTGAAATGTGACTTGTGTGCAAAATTTGAGGTCAATCGGACGTGATTTGATAGGTTTCAGAGTCGTTTGTAGAAATTAGAAATTTCAAAATTCATTAGGCTTGCATTCGGGTGTAATTCATGGTTTTAGCATTTTTTAGGTGATTTGAGGGTTCGACTAAGTTCGTCTGATGTTTTAGGACTTGTTGGTATATTTGGTTGAGGTCCTGAGGGGCTCGGGTGAGTTTTAGATGGTTAACAGATCATTTTTGGCCTTGGTGGGATTGCTGATATCTGTTGCTGTATTTATTGGATTTTCTCTTTCGCATTCGCGAGTGGGCCCTCGCGTTTGCGAAGAGGAATTTCAAGCTGGCAAGATTTACTCTTCGCGTTCGCGATGGGGTCTCGCGTTCTCGAAGAATAGTTCGGTTGTGCATCGCGTTTGCGTTTGGGTATCGCGTTCGCGAAGAAGGGCTCTCTAAAGCTTCGCGTTCGCGAGCAGCTTCTCGCGTTCGCGAAGAGCAAATGTTGGGCAGCACATTTTGTGCTTCGCGAACGCGAGGGACCTATCGCGTTCGCGAAGAAGAGAGGTCTGGACAGAAAGTTTAAGTTCGGAAAATGGGCCATTTTTAACGATTTGGAGCTCGGATTGAAGCGATGTTTGGGAGATTTTCAGAGGAAATAATGGGTTAAGTGTTCTTAACTCAATATTGGTTAAATTGCCCGAATCCATGGTTGTTTTTAACATTTAATTGGTGAATTAAGTTGGAAAAGTTGGAAAACCCTCATAGTTTAAATTGAGGATGTAAATGATGAGTTGTAGTCGGATTTGAGTAATTTTTGTATGGTTGGACTCGTGGTTGAATGTGGGTTCGGATTTTGTGATTTTTATCGGATTCTGAGATGTGGTCCCCACGGGTGATTTTTGGGGCGCAATTTCGGATTTTTGGAAAATATTCGTATTTTGATATGGAATTAATTCCTATAATTTTGTGGGCTGAATCAAATTATTTTGACTAGATTCGAGCTGTTTGGAAGTCGATGCACGCATAATGGGATTTCTGGAGCATTGTTTAGCTTGCTCGGCATTGGATTTGGCTTGTTCGAGGTAAGTAACTCTTCTAATCTTGGAGTTTAGGGTATGAACCCTGAATATATGTATTTTGTGAATTGTTAGTAGGTGACGCACATGCTAGGTGATGGGCATGTGGACGTGAACTATAGAAATTGTGACATAAATATTTCTGTGGAATTTTGTAGTTAAATAATCTTGGCATTTTCCATGCGGTTTTATGAGTTA